>WNHD01000579.1:463-28964 GCA_011057455.1 Ganaspis sp. Gsp50
GTTCCCCCACTCCTCTACTGAGCGCAGGCGCAGTGCCGCACATTGAGCGCGGCGAGTGCGAAGCGCGAAGAAGGTAGAAAGAGGGGGAAGCATTCTCGCGCTGTCCAAGCGGTCATAACGAGAGCGGACACATTGAGAGTGAAGACTGTACTATTTTTCAAACAACTTGTTTCAAATGAATTTACAATTTTTTTTATTTCCATTTATTTTGTTTTCTTTTTATTTCTTTTTTTCTCTCTTTTTTAATTCTTTCTTTTTTAGTTCTTTCTTTTTTATTTCTTTATTTTTTATTTCTTTATCTTTTATTTCTTTATCTTTTATTTCTTTATTTTTTATTTCTTTATTTTTTATTTCTTTGTTTTTTATTTCTTTATTTTTTATTTCTTTATTTTCAATTCGACTCTTTACGAAAGGCGTCTTTCATACTCTGATGGGCAACCTAACACACAGACGACTGATTCATCAACACTTGATAATAATCATAATAATAATCGATTGATCGATACTTGTGACATAATAATTTTTGTCTCTTTTTTTCCTAATTGACAAAAGTGCCTACACGGTAATGTGCAAATATACATCGTCGCGAGCGGGAGAATTTGCAAAGAGATTAACAATCGGCAAACTGTCGGACTGTTAATTATCGTCAAGAGAGAGAGAGAAAAAAAGAAAAAGATACCCGAAGCCCTTCGTTCCATCGTCCCTTGTCTGCGTCTTAACAATGTACCAATTACCCTTAAATTATCCAGCCAAACCTTGTGTCTGTCTTTCTCCAATCCAACCGAATCAAAAAAACTTCCACTTAACGAATTAAACCGTCATCCCGCTGTCGTAATCATCATCGTTCTCGGATCAACGAATAATCAGACTCGCGTTTTTCGTATTGAAAAAATAGAAATTTTTTCACAGCGACGTGATTTTTTTCCAAAATTAGGAGTCAATGGAGCAAAATTTCTCAGACAAAGGCAGACGATCAATGACAAGATGATCAACAATTGAAAATGATCAATAACAGCGGGACTTTCAAATCACAGTGTCGCGTTTACGAGAAAAACTCTTGTTTTATTTTGCATTCATTCATAGGTTGGCGTCTGTCTTGAAGATATCCGTGTCTTTCAATATTATTATGTTGTCATATCACGTTACTATGGTTTCCCATGATTTACAGTAGTGATGACAGTGCCTGCCTCGCTGAGTCTCTCTTGGAGGATCGGCACTCGACCGTGTTTTCAAGTTTCTTCACCACCAACAAAAAGCTCTTTTTTGTAAATACGATAAGACAAAAAAAAAAAAGAGAAAGTGAAAAAAAAATTCAAGCCAACAAGGTTCTACCAATTCTTTTTGATCTACTTGCTTTCCTATAAAAATAAACTTGAAGATAAGTAAAAAAATTATGGTTTCAAGATTAAAGGAGAGAGTTTTAAAAAGACTCTGTCTCTATAAAAAGGCTCCTTATAAAAAGACTCGCTTTGAGAAGTATTGAAAATTTGTAATTCCAGAGGAGTCTCTTTTTTTAATTCAGCCAAGAGAAATTGGAAAAAACTGTCTATTTATTGCAAACCATTCAGGTCAAATTTAATAAAAGCAAAAGACATTGAATTCAAACTAAATGTTGTGTTTTTAAACTTTTGCAATCTCTTTTTGCTTTTTTTAGTACATGGTTAAATCTTTCTCGGTATTTAACAAATACTGTAGGGAAAAAGTTGTTTGAATTGTAATTGCTTAGATAAAAACAAAACCAATATAAAGCAACTATAAGCAACTAATTGATAAAATTACAATGTGAGTAAGAAAAAAGAGAAAAATAAATTTTTTTCAAATTGACAAATGCAAGTTTTTCAATTGGTAGAGGCTTGTTTAAACTCGGAAAAAGAAACTATTCTAGATGAATCGAAATTGTATAAAAGTTAAATATCAATGGTAAGTCTGATTAATCTTAATAATCCTTGAAGATCGAAAGTAAGTGCTTAAAATGATAAATGCAGTTTTAAAAACTTTAGAACAGCTTTAAAAATAACCCTTTAATTGACGATATTATTTTTAATAATTAAAAGTGTTTGAAGTGAAAAATAATGCTTTAATTATTTTTCTGTACTTATTTTGCAATAAAATATTCTACAATAAATTGCTTAGCAACAAAATTGTGCTAGATTTAAATTGAAATAAAAAAAAAAATAAACGGGTATCTGAATACTGGATCATTTCTTTGCAAAATACTGGTACAGTACCGTTTCATCTTTACTGCATAGTTCTGAGACGGTACTGTACCGGCTTTACTGTAATGTACAGACCCACTATTGTACCTATATTACTGCAAAAGTATTGTCATGTTATTGTACTATCTTTGTAGTAAAATACTGGTACGGTACTGTGCCACCTTTACTGCAAATTATTGGCACGGTACTATACAACATTTACTGTAGAGTACTGGTACGATACTGTATCATTTTTATTGCAAATTACTGGCACGGTACTGTACCACATTCACTGTAGAGTACTGGCACGGTACTATACAACATTTACTGTAGAGTACTGGCACGGTACTGTATCACCTTTACTGTAAAGTCCTGGCACGGTGCTGTACCATCTTTACTGTAAAATACTGGCACTGCACTGTACCACATTTACTTTAAAGTACTGACACTGCACTGTACCATATTTACTTTGAAGTACTGACACGGTACTGTACCAGTTTTACTGTAAACTGGCACTGTACTGTAAATTTACTTTATAGTACTGACACAATACTGTACAATCTTTTCTTTAAAATACTGATACAGTACTGCACCATCTTTACTGTAAACTACTTACATGGTACTATACTATTTTTACTATAAAGTAAAGTCACTGTACTGTACCACCTTTACTGTACAGTACTGACACAGTACTGTACCAGCTTCATTGTAAAGTACTGACACGGTACTGTACAAGCTTTACCGGAAAGTACTAACACAGTATTGTGCCAACTTTACTGTAAAGTACTGGCACTGTATTGTACCTGTTTTAATGTAAAGTACTGGCATTGTATTGTACCTGTTTTAATGTAAAGTACTCGTACAGTACTGTACCTATTTTACTGCAGAAATACTAATAGAATACTGTATCAGTTTTACCGTAAAAATTCTGATACAATATTGTACCTGTTTTACTGTAAAGCACTGACAAAATACTGTAATATTTTTATGGCACGGTACTGTACTAACTTTACTGTAAAGTACTGGCACCTAGTACATAATACTGTACAATAAATATTGTGCGAAATTTAATGTATGATTCCAGATTTAAGTTACAGTGATATACAACACTGTAGCACAAACATCGTATATTTAATGTACAGTACCAAATTGACTGTTCGGTACTATATCAAATTAATTATACACTAAGTACTCTAGTAATACTGTACAATTATACACCAAAAATAAAGTATAATACTGTACGGTATTTAATACAAATTTACCGTACATTGTTATACTTAATCTACTGTACATCAAAGTATTAAAATTATTGTATAGTACTGAAATACTGTACAGTACTAGAACTGCTGTATAATATTGGAATTACAATACAGTACTGGGTTACTGTACAGTACAAGAATTACAGCACAGTACAAAAATTACAGCACAGTACAAGAATTACAACACAGTACAAGAATTACAACACAGTACAAGAATTACAACACAGTACAAGAATTACAATAGAGTACTGTATAGTACAAGAATTACTATAGAGTATTGGATTACTGTACAGTACAATAATTACTATAGAGTATTGGATTACTGTACAATATAAGAATTGCTGTACAGTACTGGAATTACCGTACTTCTGTACCAAATTTTTGTTTAATTACTGGCAAAGTACAGTTTAAATTTTACTGGAATACTGACACAGTATTATTACTGATGTACTGTCGCAATAGTGTAACAATTTTATTTTGGTACTAGTCCATTACTGATTCAGTATTTTTGTCAATACTGGCACATTACTTGTCCAGTATTCCTGACAGTACTGACAAAATACTGGTCCTGCATTTCTGCGAGCACTGACACAATACTGCTTCAGTATTTTTAAGAATTCTAGTTCAATACTGTTCCAGTATTTCTGTCAGTACCGACATAGTACTGTTCCAGTGTATATGCCAGTACTTGCACTGCTCTAGTATTTCTGTCAGTACTAGCACAGTACTGTTCCAGTATTTCTGCTAGTGCTGACACAAAATTGCTTCAGTATTTATGTCAGTACTGGCACAACACTGATACAGTATTCCTAGTAGTACCGACACAGTACTGTTCCAGTATTTCTGCCAGTACTCGCAGAAAGACTGCTTCAATATTACTGACGCAACACTAATCAAGGATTCCTGCCAGTACTGACACAATACTCTTCCAGTATTCCTGCCAGTACTGACACAATACTCTGCCAGTATTCCTGCCAGTACTGACACAATACTTTTCCAGTATTCCTGCTACTACTCTTCCAGTATTCCTGTCAGTACTGACACAATACTCTTCCAGTATTCCTGTCCCCACTGACACAATACTCTTCCAAAATTCTTACCAGTACTGGTACAGTACTGTTCCACTTTCACAGTCAGTATGGAAGCACTATACCATTTTTTCTCTCAATACTATAACAGTAGTTGTATCATAGCTTCCAAAAATTGCATTCTTTTAGTTTCGGAAACTGTTAATACTGTATCAGTAACTACAGTATCAACAACAACAAAATTTAGTTTTTCACTGTCGTCAATTAAAGGGTTAATTCGCTATTTATTAAAGCTTTTTGACACAGCTTATTTAGAGAAAACAAAATATTTTCTTTTTCCTGAGAAATACTGTCCAGTCTCGTTGTGTTACTGGGACAAATCGATTCACTGAGGGATCGATAGTCACATAGTTGATACGAGTACGATCCTCCAAGGACCAATATGATTTCCCCTATGCAGTTCCTTAGGGACTGAATAATGTCTGTCGCCTCAAGCCACACATAGTTTTTTACACATGCGCGCATTTGATACACTGGCACATACACAATTGCAGATACAATACGCACGCGCGCGAACCTACTTCCCCGGTAAATCACCCCCGAATGTATATAAATATATATACGTATATAATTATATAAATATTATGTGAATATGTATATAAACAAATATTGTATTTATACAAATATTATATGTATATAAATATTAGATACATGCAAATATTATATGTATATAAATATTATATGTATACAAATATTATATGTACACAAATATTATATGTATACAAATATTATATGTATACAAATATATATACACAAAAATTATAATATAAAATATACATGTACAAGTATTGTATTCATACAAATATTATATTTACATAAATATCTAAATATACATATATATAAAGCTATCAATAATATATTAATAATGAAAATAGAAATTGATAATAATAATGGACTGTATTACACAGTTTATACCTATTAATTTCTTTTTATATTCAGCACATACACACGTGACTGCTTAACATTATATATCAGCTTGATAATATTTCGACTTATCGCCAAAAAGTACCTACATTTATCAGTCCTGAATTTATTATACATCATTTACGTCTATACATACAATCCTAATGATATTTATAAGTGCATGTGTTCCATTTTATATGATCTTTTACCTAGGTTCCACAGTATGAAGTTTCCAGTGTTTATCAAATTCAACTCTGGCTGCCATTTTCTCGAAAAGCAAAAAGAGCATCATCTCCAAAAAATAATCCATCTCGACACTGTTAGAAATTTCTTTAAATTCACTTAATTCGGGGTGAGTTTTTTTATGCCATTAGTGTCCCTGGGAGGATGCCGGGAAAATATTCTCGAAAAATTTTCAACTCTCAGGGGATTTTAAAAAAACCGCGCAGAGCTGGAGATAAATTAAGTTTTTTGCAGAGTTGTTCCTAACAGTCGAGTCATAAATTAATGCACGTTGCTAAATTTTAAACTTTCTTTTTTATTTTAAAATATTTTTGGTAATAGTTAATTGTGGTTTATAATGAATGGTGGTTAATAATTAATAGTCGGTGATAATAGTTGCTAAAAATTAATAGTGGCTTTAATTGAGTTAAAACCATTGTCTAACATAATTTTTTTCTTCTTAGGTCCCTTTCTGCGAAGCGCGTTACAATTAATTATGGTTAATTTATTTATTGATTATTGAATAAATTTTTTATTTTTATATTTTAATTAATAATTAATAAATTAATAATTAATGGTTCGCAATTAATAATGGTTAATAATTGTCACGTGATCCGAAGAAAGGGACCTTAGAAGCAAACAATTATAGGTTATGGTTGATGATAGTTTTAACGCGATTGAAGCTTCATTTTTATTTTCCAAAAACACAATTTTTAATTATTCTCAGTCGAAAACAGTTTTTTTTTATAGTATAGATTCAAAATGCTCATAAAAAACTGCTTTTGATTGCAAATAATTAAAAAGGAGGCTTTAAGCAAGTGAAACCTATCATCAAACATAACCTATAATTTTTTGCTTCTATAGAAGCTGAACTTATAAGTTCCTTTTCTTCGAATCTACTATAAAGAGAGTCTGTTTTGGACTGCAAATAATTAAAAGGGAAGCTTTAATTGCGTTAAAGCCATCATTCAACATAACCTACAATTTTCTCCTTCTAAGGTCCCTTTTTTCAGAGCGCGCTACAATTAATAATGGTCAATAATTAACAAACGTAATTAACATAAAAAATAACATAATAATTAACATAATAATAATTAACATAATAATTATTAACATAATAATAATAATTATTAATATATAATTATTAACATAATAATAATAATTATTAATATATAATTATTAGTTATAATAATAATTATTATTATTATTATTATTAACATAATAATTATTAACATAATTAACATAATTAACACAATTAACATAATCAACATAATTGACATAAAAAGAAACAATAATTCGAATAAAAAATACCGAAACTGGATAATGACAAATATTATTAAACCACTAATTTAACTTTGAATTGTCGTCAACGGTCGTCTTTGAAATGAAGTCGCACACAGTGAAATAGCAGGGAATTGTAAAAAATTGAAAAAGGTATTTCTAACAGTGTAAAAAGTGTAAGATACGAAGCATGAAACGCAATAAGGTCGCCTGTCACAAGCGCTTTTAAAAATTGTTTAAATTGCAAATAAACGACCTCTTGATTCGCAAAGTCTGGCCTTTTAGTGCTTATCGGGCAAAACCTTGTGGAGTGGATCCACATTGTTCTGGACCTCTCGATTCGGTTATTGGCAGCGGTAACTACTTTGTATCGAAACTAGAATGGCACGCAAATTGAATTGCGAATTGTATTGGCAGCCAAGTGCGAATATTGAAACTCACTGAACCATCCACCAACGGTGTAGCTGATTCGATAAACCTCGTCGATGCATCTTTTAACGAACAAGCGTTAGTCCCAACTGCTTGTAAATTAAAATCCGCACGCACGCTTCTAAAGTTCATTTCAAAATTTGTCCAATTTCACCCGATTTAATTATACTTTTCAATGGCCCGTCACTTTCGAAAATTCGGCCCTAAAGATGCTAATACTTTTCAAATATGCCATCATTTCAAAAGATGACGTAATTTTAAAAAGATGCTTCTTCTTTTGGAAGATGGCATAATTTTAAAAAGATGCCTCTTCTTTTAAAAGATGGAATAATTTTAAAAAAATGCCTCTTCTTTTGGGAGATGGAATAATTTTAAAAATACGCCTCTTCTTTTGGAAGATGGAATAATTTTAAAAATTCGCCTCTTCTTTTGGAAGATGGCCTAATTTTAATAATACCCCTCTTCTTTTTAGGATAAGGAATAATTTTAAAAATACGCCTTCTATTTTTAAAAGATGGCATTATTTTAAAAGACAAAAGGTATCGAAGAGCCGAGTTTTAAAAATATTCCAAAAGAGCATGAATAGGGAACTTGAAATAGAGTTTAATGGTCGAATCAGCTACGCCGAAAGCACCCAGTGAAATCCTCCAAACTTCCAGTCTGGAAAAGTCCATCATTTTTTCAATTTATAACAGCCGAGTGGCAGTTATGCGAGGCCAGGTTGTTACGGAGCAAGGACTGGGAATTGTAGGCATTCGAGTCTCAGTTGACAAAGACTCGCGATTCGGATTCACCTTAACCAGATCCGGAGGATGGTAAGCATTTTCCTATTTGTTCAACTCTACTTTTCTGTTAATTTAATCTTTTTCTGTTCATTTAATTAAATGAAAACTGATCTAGCATGTAACCAAAATATCCTATACTCTCTGTAATGAGAACCTTAGCAAAAATGAATAATAGCAACGATAAATACCAAAATAGCCACAGGAGCCTCATTATTTATCATTAACGAGCCTCTTTAATGGCTGCTGTAAATTTAATAAATCGCATACATTAATGTCGAATCAAAAAGATTGTCGCATTTAAAGTTTAATTTAAAAAATAAATAAAATATAATCCCTATTTATACCGAAAGTCGATAAACATTGGATTTTAAAATCGAATTAGCGAACAAAGTTTCTTCTATTGATCGCGACATAATTCCAAGTTTGCATATGACATTAGACAGCACATCAGAGAGTAATTTTAATCTTTCTTGCACGTCAGTTCCATCGTTAATTATTAACAATTGTGCGAATCCAATAACCGTCACGGACTTCCAAGAGTCAATTATAGTCACATCAATGATACAATTTTATACATCGAGATTAAATCTTTTTTAATTATAATTCTAGACAATTAAAAACGTAGTTGAGCAAGAAATTAAGTTGAACACAAAATTTAAACAAAAAATCAAGTTGAACACAAAATTTAAGCATAAAATTAAGCTGAACCCAAAATTAAAGCAAAAACTGAAGTTGAACCCAAAATTAAAGCAAAAAATGAAGTTGAACCCAAAATTGAAGCAAAACATTAAGTTGAACACAAAATTTAAGCAAAAATGTATTAAAAACTCGTTACAATAATTGTACATTTGTGCTTTGAGATCTATAGGAAGTCTGAATAGAGAAAGAAAAAACTTAAATTGCAGATAATTTGGACTCTGCAATCATTTGAATGATATAATTTGATTCCATCAGGTTCGACGTTCTCGTTAACGGCGGAGGTGCTGTGACTCTACAATTTCAACGTAGCCCTTTCAGGCCTCTCACGCGAACAGTTTTCGTTCCATGGAATCAAATCGTAGTTCTACCACCCGTCGTAATGACTCTGAGCGAAGGCGGAGATTCATCAAAATCGAAGCAACCACCCAGCCCAGCAGTTGGTACGTACCATACCCCCTAAGTCTTTGATTGTGATCAACATTTCTGGACGTTTCGGTGTAAAAGAAATTTCAAAATGCTTGTGTCCGTCGATTACCTGTTTCCACAATGCTGTCCATGTCTCAATTCACTGATTTCAATTCATAGATTTCAATTCATTTATTGTTTCATGAGTAATCGAATTTTAATCTCAAAGCTTCAATTCATTGTGTATGGAAATTTTGGTTTATCATCATGAATTCATTGGACATCATTATGACCGATGATTGTAACCTTTATGACCATAAGACATCATTGTTATCATGTCCATAAATTAAGCTCATAATTGTGATTATGTCCATAACGGTGATTATGTCCATAATAGAGACAGTCCACAATAGGGATTGTCCGTAATAGGGACAGTCCACAATAGGGATTGTCCATAATAGGGACAGTCCACAATAGGGATTGTCCATAATAAGGACAGTCCACAATAGGGATTGTCCATAATAGGGACAGTCCACAATAGGGATTGTCCATAATAAGGACAGTCTACAATAGGGATTGTCCACAATAGCGACCATGTTCACAGTAGGTACTATGTCCACAATTAAAACCACAATGATGAATAAAACCACAATGGTGTTCATGGTCCTAATGGTGATCATTAAGCTATCGCAAGATCATGAGTATTTTTAAAACTAATGAGAAATCAGTGAATTGAATGTTTGTTTGAGACACTAAATGTTCAGTGTAATGAGATTGGATGTAAGATACCATCATGTAATGTCTACTCGTTCGTGCGTGTCGTTCAATTGCCGTCCATTGTTGTTCCTAATCGAGTATTCTATTAATTGACTCCATAAAATATAATAGGCTTCCCAGGGTTTTCAGTGGGTTTGTTTGGACTGAATGGACCCTGTGAGGAACACGACCACGAAACTCTCCGCCCTATCATCGTTGGAACCTGGATGCCCGAGAAAGTTGGTGGTCTACCTGGAAAGAGTCTCGTCTTTGCCGAAACCCAGGTAAATAGACAAATTGTCTTTCCCCTCATCCCTAAAAACCTTCGCAACCTATTGTCATCCTCAATCTCTAATTGTAAGTAAATATCCAATTCCCGAATATCTAATTTCCAAGTATCTAATTCCTAAAAACCTGATTTTCGAATATCTAATCTACCTACGAGGTAATCTATCTACGAGGTAGAATATCTAATCTACCCAAGTAGATTATCTAATCTACCTAAGTAGATTATCTAATCTACCTAAGTAGATTATCTAATCTACCTAAGTAGATTATCTAATCTACCTAAGTAGAATATCGAATACACCTAAGTAGGAAGTAGTAGTCCCTACTTGTCTAAGTACCTACCTAATTTCCAGACATCTAATTCCTAAATTTTAACCTGTATGCTGCCGGCGTTTGAAAAATCCATCAATTAAGCCTAAATATAGGTTTTCCTGCAGCCTGCTGGTTAAATAACTAATTTCTAAATACCAAATTTCTAAATGTTTTAAGTGTTATTGAAAATAACACGTGTTAAAAAAAACAAAAGGAAAAGGAAAAAGGGTTTTCCCGAGTAAAAGAACCCCTCGAGCGAAATTCCCTGTCCTAAACAAATTTCTGATAAATAAACACTCAACAGATCGTTCAAGAAAGTATCGCAATTCCGGGATCGAACCTGCACCTGATGTACCAAAGCAGTCAAGCTGCGGGCTATCTGTCAACGGTGAGAATGCAACTAACGGGGCCGTATATTCCAAAATCGCTGACTCATGTGCACGTGCACGTCGAAATCGAGGGTTCCCTACACACCAAGACCTACGAGGCAGATCCCAATTTAACACACACCTTTGCCTGGAACAAACGGAACGTTTACAAGCAGAAGGTTTACGGAATCGCGCAAGCAAAAATCTCCATTGGTTATCAGCACTCGACCTGTTCATCAGTAATTTGGGAGACGCAAACTGCCACCTTGCAAGGATTCGATGTCGATATTTCAGACGTAGGGGGCTGGGGTTTGGACATCCACCATCACTACAACTTCCACGAGGGAATTCTCCAAAAGGGAGACGGATCCACTCTACACTTCAAGCAATATCCCCGCACGGTCAAAGTCATCATGGGAACAGGACTTCAAAGAAGTCTGCAATGTGACGATTGCAATGGTCTTGCAAAAGACGCGAGGCTCCTCACCCCAGTGGCACTGACCAGCGGACCCGACGGTAGCATCTACGTTGGGGATTTCAATTTCGTTCGACGAATAACTCCAGAAGGAAAGGTGTACACTGTTTTGAAATTGAGGTAAGAATTCCCGTATCGAAAAAGACTAATTTAAATCAACATTTCGTCTCTGACTTGAGAAAGCGTCAAATATTTATCAGGAACCAGTTTGTTGTTTTCGATTTTACTGCCTTTCATACAATGACTACAAAATAAGAAATAAAATCTTTTAATTTACTTACCATTCCAAACAGCACATGCAAATGCTAATTTAGTAATAATTTAATATTGTTATTATACAACTATCAACAATAAATGTTATTTTTATTTCGATAATTCATATTCCATGCGAGCGTTAAGAAATTAAAATCTAAATTGTAGAATAGAGTTGAAATAAACGGATGTAAAGAGAGCAACGGCTTGATAAAAGACAAGATAAGTGGGTCTGAAACACGAGAAATTAATGGTGGCTTTTATGATTTTCAGAGCGACGCAGGTAGCGTATCAATATTATCTTAGCGTGTCTCCAGCAGACGGTCATTTATACATCAGCGATCCGGAGAAACATCAAATTCTAAGAGCACTTTCCTTGGAAGAAGTCCAAGATCCTGATATCAATATAGAACCGGTTGTGGGAAGTGGAGAGCGTTGTATACCAGGAGATGAGGGTCATTGTGGTGACGAAGGACCTGCCATTCGAGCAAAATTGGCTCACCCGAAAGGTATTATTAATTATGAAAAGATTTAAGAATAATTATTTATCAGAAGCCTACAACTGCCACCCAATTTTAGATTAATTAATTGACAACGAAGATTGATTAATCGCGTATGGAAATGATAAACTGAGTCATAAATCTCACTTTTTCTAATGTGTCACCCTACTTCTCGTAACGATTAAAATTGATTTAATTTTTCCTTTCAGAAATTCGATTCCTTTTTAATTAGACGTTTTTTAACCTCTCTTCATTTTGAGAACTTTCTAAAAAGAACTGTTATCAGATTTAAAAAGATCATTTACATGAATCACATTAATCAAATGTGAACACCAAAAAGGCACTTGGTAAATCTAAACCTTAGCAATCTTTTTGTCCAACGAGTCCAACCATTTACTAATTATGTACAATAACAAGTGCCAATTATGTACAACAAGTGCCAATTATGTTTTCCTAATTAATAAACCTAATTGCAAAAGATATAAGGTAATTTAAAAATGTTCGGAAACTTCATGTGCGAAAAGATTCCTAAAGACTAAAATGAGGATATTGACTGAATTTTTGTTTTTAGGAATAGCGATAGCTGCGGACAAGACGATGTACATAGCGGATGGAACGAACATTCGAGCAGTGGATCCACATGGATTAATTCACACTCTGGTGGGTCATCACGGTCATCACAACCACTGGTCTCCAGCACCTTGTGTAGGTGCAATTCCAGCACACCAGGCACAACTTCAATGGCCGACAGGATTGACCTTAAGTCCCCTAGATGGATCCCTACACTTTATAGACGACAGACTCGTGTTGAAACTCACCAGTGATTTGAAAGTTCGAGTCGTCGCTGGAACGCCTTTGCATTGCACGACAAACATAAATACTGGAGATTCGCAAAAGACTAATGTAACAGCTGTCGTCACTGGCAAGAAATCAGAAGATATACTCGGCTCTGTTTTAGCGATTGGATTTAGTCCTACTGGAGAACTGTACATTGCGGACAGTGATTCCCATCGCATAAATTCCATCAGGGTTGTGGACCCTTCAGGAAAAATGTCTTACTTTGCTGGACAACAACACGAACATCTTAGAGGTCAGTGCGAGTGCAACAATACAACTCCTAGTACCAAGGAAACAGACGCGAATTGTGCTTGTACGGATGATACAAGTAGCACGGAAACTCTACTCTCATCAAACGCAAAGTTTACAGCCATTTCCGCCCTAGCTGTGTCTCCGGATGGTGTTTTGCATATCGCTGACCAAGGAAGTTTGCACATTCTAGCGTTACAACCGTACCTTCCTAATCACGACGAGAGTGGAGAATTCCACATTCCCTTTCCTCCATCGAACGAGGTGTATGTTTTTAATCGATACGGACAACATGTGGACACGAAGGATTTAACTTCTGGCAAAACGAGGTATTCCTTCCTGTACAGTAAGAATACGAGCTTCGGAAAACTCTCGACCGTCACCGACAGCGCTGGAAATAAGATTCAATTCCTCAGGGATTACAGCAATGTCGTGAGTTCTATTGAAAATACTCAGGATCACAAGTCGGAATTGAAAATTTCGGGAGTGGGATTCCTTGTGAAACTTTCGGAAAAGGGGAGATCGGAAATAACCCTTGATTATGATAGTGCCACAGGTTTATTGACGAGTCGATCTGGAGGACGTGAAACTTACATGTACAACTACGACGATTTGGGAAGAGTGACTGAAGTGATTCTTCCAACCGGAGAGAAGTTGAAACTCACGTCTCAATTGTCTACTGACGAGACACTTTCCGTGAAAGTCGCGGCGCCTCTTCAGGCTTTGAAACTAGGAGAAAAACAAAGGTTCATGGAGTTTAAGATGAAGAACGAGAGATTGAATACCTTGACCATAATCGACGGAACCCAGATCAAAAAAGCGACAGCTTACCCCAATAGTTCTTTAGAGATATTTTTACCCGGAGGGGGCAGGGTTATGACCGCCGCGATGACGAAACATCCTCTCCTTGAAGCTGCTCTCCCAGTGGAAGCGGAAATGCTTCCAATGTGGAGTTACCAAGTGATGAGCTTAGGAGAACTGACGAATACGATGGCCACGACTTACAATTTAGTCGGCGACGTGAGTCATCCCCAACAAACACTGAGTCGAGAAATCTGGGTAAACGACACTCGAGTAGTTGGCGTCGAATTCGACCAAACCTTCATCCGGGAAACGTTCTACGATAAATCCAAGAATCCTCTTTTAACCGTGACTTTCGATCTGTCGGGTTTGCCACTGTCTTGGCAACCACACGAGCAAGGACACAATATGACGATTACCTATGACAGATTCAATCGAATGAACAGCTGGAAATGGGGCGCGACTGATGAATCTTATGGATATGATAGACATGGTCAATTAGCCGAGATTTCTAATTCGCAGGATGGAACAAAGGGCTACACGTATAATGATTTCAACATGCTGTCTAAGATAACGCTAGCTAGTGGTCGTGCCTTCTCGTTACAATATGACGATGATGGTGGACTGAGACACATAATTCTTCCTTCGAAAGAGAAACACTCATTCTCTTGTCAATCATCCCTAGGTTTCCTGCGAGTGACATATACACCTCCAGGAAATACAAGATCGTATCTACAGCATTACAGTCACGACGGAAACCTCCTGCAAACTGTCTTTCCAGGAGACGGAGCCAGAATTGTTTATCGATATCACACATCAGGACAGTTGGCAGAAGTAGTTCACGGAGACGGAAAGAGCGAAATGAAGTACACGGAAAACGGCTTGCCTTCAGAAGTAATCCACTCCGAAAGAGATGTAGAATATAAGTGGGATTATCAATACAATGCCGGTCTTCTAGTAGAAGAAAGAATTGATTTTGGTGCCAAAACAGGTCTGAGCAACGCTAAATTTACATACGATTACGACTCCAATTTCAGATTAACATCAATCCAGGGAAGAATAGGAGGCCAGACTCTTCCGTCCCACATTGTGGCCTATAATCCCAGAACTGGAACTCTGGAACAGATTGGTTCCTTTAAAATCGCAAAGCCTCAAACAAACGAGACAACAGTTTTCGATGGAACAGCAATATTCTCCAGAAAGTCGGACATGCGCTTCTTGGAAACTGAAGTAACGGTAACGATTCATGGGATGGAGGTGTTCAGGATGGAATTCACACATGATTCCCAAGGGAGAATTAATCAGACGAGAACCTACACTCGCAATGTGGGGGTAAATACTTACACGAACGTTAAGAACTACACGTGGGATTCTGATGGCCAGCTGATAGGTGTCGAGGCTCAAGAACCTTGGGACTTTAAATACGACGCAAACGGAAATATGTTGTCCCTAACCTACCGAGGAAACACGATACCAATGGGATATAACAATCTGGACAGAATTGTCAAATTCGGAGATGGATTGTACAAGTATGACAACAGGGGTCTTGTAATTCAAAATGCCAGGGAGGAGAGATTTAATTACAACGCTAAGGGTCTTCTAGTTCGAGCTACAAAGAAGGGACGATTCGACGTGAGGTATTACTACGACCATCTTGATCGATTGGCCACCAGAAAGGACAATTACGGAAACGTAACACAATTTTTCTACACTAATCAAAAGAGGCCTCATGAGGTCAGTCAGATTTACAGTCCTAGGGACGGAAAATTGATGTCGCTAGTGTATGATGACAGAGGTCATCTGATCTACGCACAAGTTTACAGAAATAAGTATTATATAACGACGGATCAGTGTGGAACACCAATTATGATTTTCAATCAATATGGAGAAGGAATTCGAGAAATCATGAGGTCACCGTATGGTCATATAGTTTACGATTCCAACCCGTATTTATATCTCCCTGTAGACTTTTGTGGAGGTCTCCTAGACACGGTTACGTCTTTGGTGCACATGCCGAATGGAAAAGTCTATGATCCTTTAATTGGGCAGTGGATGTCTCCTTTGTGGGAGAATGTGCTCGATAGACTGCAAACCCCGACACACCTTCACCTCTACAGATTCAATGGGAACAATCCAATCGACGTCACCCAAACAAATCGTCGTAAACAATTAACGGAACATACATCTTGGATGTCAAGTTTAGGATACGATTTACAGAGTTTGGCCCCACAACTATTCCCGAATGGATTCCCGGAGAAACTTGCCTCACAAACTTTAGGATCATCAACGTCAATCTTTGGGAAGAAGGAGCGAATCAGAAACTTGGGAGTCCAATCGGGATTCTTGGCCCACATTGCTCAGAGACATTCCAGTGACGCAGCGGGTCTTTCCGCGCCACCGAGATCAGCTTTGAAAAAAGACACGAGTGAATTGATCCCTAATCGTCTAGGCGCAGCTTCCGATCCACCGTTTGGGAAAGGTATCCTGGTCTCTAGAACCGTGAATGGCCAGGCTGTTGTCTCTAGCGTCCCTACTGCCAATACTATCTATAAAGATGTTTTTACAACTGTTTTTAATGAATCCTACTTCCTGCCCTTCACTTTCGTTCATAGTGCTCAACAAGACGCTTTCTATTTCGTAAAAGAAGAAACCTGGAAGTCAACGGAGGACAAAGGTCAACTGAAACGACTTGGTGGCCAAGTTAACACCACCTTCCATCAGAACTCCAGCGGAACCGGTAGTAGTTCCCTGCTGGATGTGAAGATTCACGGGCCTAGCTACGTGATAAATCTGAGGTACGGGACAACCGCTGAGAAGGAGAAACATCGGCTTCTTAATCACGCGAAGGTGACCGCTATTCGTAAAGCTTGGCACCGGGAGAGGGAAGCTTTAGAGGCAAACACTCCAACGATGATCGAGTGGACTGCCGCGGAACAAGATGAGATCATAAAACTTGGTTTAGCCTCGAACTACGATGGTGACTACGTTCATGACGCACAACTTTATCCGGAGTTAGCCGAGGATCCCTACAATATCAGGTTTACGAAGAAAACCGTTGATACGACCAGTACAAAACGACGCAGAAGAAGAGGTGCTCCCTCTGCCTGTAAATTGTGGTGGTTGAACACGTTTTGCTAAGTGGTAATTTGGACTATTTCTGAGCTCTTGAACTCTGTGTGAGAATGAGTGCCGAACAGACACTATCAAAAGTTTTATACCAAAGTCTATTTGTGTATTTCAAAGATGCCAAATACTAAAATTATATTATATTACCGTGATAGGGTCTACTTGTAGCTTAAGTACCGTGTGAGCGGAAGTTTTGCAGATATTGCTAAAAAATACGACTGAAAATTCGAGAACTATAGATGCGATTGAACTAGATTACGAAACATCTCCAGTGAATGATAAAGCGCCTAAAGATGGTGCATCTTAAAGCGTGAAAGTCTTGGAGATGAGACGTCTCTAGTAGAATTAAAATCTCTAGTAGAAAATGGAATATCTAAAATAAGAGTGTCTCCGATGGGAAAATTTGATTTATTGGGATGAAATACCGAATCGATTTTTTCCAGCGAAGCTGCAACGGTTCCAAAACCGTGGGATTGTGAAGTGTCCGTTTAACCGGTTTAGAAAGACGTTCGCGTGTGCAACAACGCGACGATTTGATACAAGGTACATAACAGAGGATTAGGTATATTACGACCTTTTGTCGTTGAGATCGAGTGAATGCTCCTAGTCAATAAATAGCTTTAAATTGACGTTTGTAAGTCTGCAAATTGCTATATCTATTGAATTGTCAGTATCAATCTGTTTCGTCTGAATGAGGAGAAACCCCAAAGAAGAAGAAATCTCGAAAGTTGTCTCCATTCTCATCGCCTTTCGTCAGTTTTTAGTCCAATGTAAGACGACAAAAGACCCTGAAAATCGAGTCAACTGATTCTGTCCTTGCAGAAAAGTGCCTCATGCACAAGTACATAATAAAGTACATAATAAAGTACATAACAAAGTACATAACAAAGTACATAAAAAAGTACATAACATAATTAAGTACATAAAATAAGTATATCTCAAGGAAAGATTTCTGAACCAAACGAGATTATCGAAAATTCTGTCAATTTTTGTACCCTAATTGTCCTTGGTTTGTTATTCTTTTTCTTCTTTCCGTAGATCTTAAGGACATTTAAAAAATGTCCGATAAGTATGTCTTTTCAGATTTTCAAAAGAATTCTTTAAACAGTTCAGCATTCCACTTTTTTTAAAAAAAAAAGAAGTACAAATAGCACATTTTGCAATCAATTGATCTGTGAATTAAAAAGTCACCTGTGTTTCTTCACTTTGGAAGGTTAATTTGATGATGGTCTGCGAGTGGATGTGGTTCTCAACGGCAAATGATCGATTTGTTACATTCGAAAAGAATAATATGCAAATGGGGCGTTTAACTATCTTAAGTGGCCAGTCTTGAGAACTTTTTAATTAAAGATATAAGGTGTTAAGTGAGGCGAGAAGATTGTATTATATAGTGGTGCTTTCTCGGTGCAATGTTAACAGAACGAAAACAGATGAATAAGGCTAACTTATTTTTAACATGGATGTGTTGTACGTTAGGGTTAACTAGTGATGAATGCCGAGTGAGTCACTGTTGAACGGTGATGAATAGTAGCAGCACGATTGGAGCAGAGGGATTCTAAATTTTAATAACTCAATTTACTTTGATCCAAGTCAGCAAATTTCACTATTTAAACCACTTTCTTGTCTTTACAAGAATTTAAAAGAATACATCAATTTTTAATGCAATTCAAATACAATTTAAATAAATTTGAATACAAATTTAAACACAAATTTAAACACAAATTTAAACACAAATTTAAACACAAATTTAAACACAAGTTTGAACATAAGTTTGAACACAAGTTTAAACACAAATTTAAACACAAGTTTGAACATAAGTTGGAACACAAGTTTAAACACAAATTTGAACACAAATTTAAACACAAGTTTGAACACAAATTTAAACACATTTAAAGACATTTGAATGCAATTGGAAAAAATAAGGGAATGCCAATTAATACAAATAGAAATTTGAACTGAAATAAAAGAAAACATCCCCAGAGATCTAGAAAGCCTCTTTTCCAATTTGTTGCTATGAAATCTGGTCACAGGTGAGAATGAAAATATTCACGTGGAATTCGAAGCGTAATTTTATATTTTGTATGTCACAAGAGCCATTATAAAAACAGATGGTATTTTCAAATTTTTGGATGCCCAAGGGGTTTATCTTTCACATATTTTGAGGTACAATGTAGATTTTATTTTATGAAAAAATTTTCAACAAAAATATGCTTCTAAAACATTGCATGAATTTCTATGTAGATTTATGCGTTCATTTTTCCACTTGAATATTTTCACGAGAGAAGTGTGTGATATAAAATACGCATTTGTGCTTGCAGAATAAATGGAACGATTGATACTCTGTTTCTTCACGAATTACTAAATGTATTTACGTCGAAATCGAACTACCGTCAATACCCGTATACCGCGCAGAAAAACCCTATCATCCGTTTATTTTTTATTACTCTTATCAAAAGTCAATAATCGTCTTCATTTATGGAAAGTTAAAATAGTCGCGTCCTTACATCTAGATAAAAAAAGGACATTAATTGTCTGATTAGAAGTAAACGCGCTACTAAAACGTATAAATGAATAGAATAGGTGAGCTTCGTTAAATGAATCTTTCCACTCGAGAGTGTTGAGACTGACACCAATTTCATTCTGCGGTTCAAGAAAATATGCGTTCTTAGCGAGGAACATAATTTTTCTCCAACTAGAGGCATTTTCTAAATTCTATTCTAAACCCATATGCATTTCCATTTTTCTACAAATTGTCTATAAATTTGCATATTCATTCTAAAATGATTTTTGTAAAAAGCACTGTTCTGAGAAAATAATTTTTTAAAGAAGGAATACAATTCCAGTCAAAATTCGCAAACTTGAACTACAGTTTCAATTCGTGATCATCTAAACACAAATCTTTCAAATTCCTCAAAAATGAAGTGAATTTTTGCGCTTTCTAAAAGCGTCTAAAGTTTGAAGCCTCAGCTTTGGGTGAATTTACAATGTGTTAAATGAGACTGCCACTTCTTCTTTCAAAAGGAACATCAATTTACAAATATTTTTACGCGCTCTTTCGACGAATTTAAACGATTTTCCTTAGACGTAGAAAAGCCAGATTCTTCTGCGTAGAGTCCATATCGTTTGTTCGTAAGAGGAAGTTTGTTATAAAGTTTGTTAAACGATCAAAATGTGTTGAAAAAAAAATTCTTTAGTTGAAGTTTCAATCTAGGCAAATGACGCGAAGTGAATAAACGCGATTTATTTAATAAAGATGTAGTTTTTCCTTGCCGGAAAAAAAAGATCTGCCGCCCTCAAGTGGCCTGTAATATGTTGTCCCTGTTGATAGAATAATCTACTTTATTCGGCTATTAAGAAATGGACTATTTTTATTAAGTATCAAGTGTCAAATTTGAACTCTTGCTAGAGACGCTAGTAAGAATTGAGAATAATGTACGCAGACACTGAAGGAGAAAATCTTTAAAAAGCAGAAGAGAGAATCTATTGCTATAACTTCTAACTTCCATGAAGTTTCGAGTTCTTGTTTCGCAAATTTCGCTATTAACTTTATCGGGTAATAAACGTTTTTATGTCCTCTCTGGAAATGGATCAAGTTTAAAAAAAGAAAGAAAACCGACTTGTAAATAAAAATCCCCTCGATACGCTTGCACCTGGGTCAGAGTGAGAATATTCAGCTAAGAAGGTCTTTGATTAATTAATTCAGCCTTCAATTCGACAAGTTTGTGATTTTTCTTAATCTGTAAGGGAAAGTGCGACTGAAGCTGATTCTGTGATTATTTTGATAAATGTGTAAAAAATGAATTTATTTTTTAAAATTAATTTCAAGTGCTTCGAATTGCTGGATATTGTCACTTTGAATGATCCGTCTGCACGCTCAATACTCGAATGAATAGCGAATCAAAGTAAGGAATGTACGACGCTAATAAGAGCTGAAACCAAAGCACAACGCTACATAGCTACGACCACTACTTTGGTAGGATACGCTATTTTGCCGCTGATCTAATTGTTTACTGTCACGTGTTGCTGTAAACCTAAACTACATAACGATACGATATATTTTATTTATATAATAATATTAATAATAATAATAATCTAATCGATTGTATATTTATTGTAAATAGTCACGATGTTTGCGATGACGTACATAATATATCTGTACTTGAATGGAACCTGTCTAAAATTGTGTCTCATTTCTCACTATCCTTTATAAACCACAATTAACAATAATCAGATAATTTCCGTTATTTTTACGCAATCGAGATTTTTTTAATTTCTTTGCAGTAAAAATTTCTTTTAAATAAAAATTAGGTATAAAAAAAATATATATTTTTAGGGTTTGTTTAATAAATAATTATAATAATTTCTAATTTTTTAAGTAAAATTAAAAGTGAATCCTCGATTTTTTAAAAAAAAATCATGCACGTAGCCTATGATATGCTTTAAAATTTAAGACAATAAAAAAGATGGTATGTCTAATAGTTTTTGAGAAAATAAATATTAAGTAAAATCAGCCTAAGCATTAACCGCGGCACGCTCCACTCTTGCGTTGCCGAATGACATGTAATTTCTATTTGTTCAAATAAAGAGAAAAGTATATCTTCGATTTTTATGGAAAAAATCATGAACGAAGCTAATGATTTGCTTAAAAAATTAAGCCACTAAAAAAGATGGTATGTCTTATAGTTTTTGAGAAAAAAAATATTAAGTAACGTCAGCCTAGGCACTAACCGCGACACGCTCCACTCTTGCGTTGCCGAATGACAAATAATTTCTATTTTTTTAAATAAAATTAAAAGTGAATCCTCGATTTTTTAGAAAAAAAAAATCATGAAAGTAGCCAATAACATGCTTAACAATTTAAACCGCAAAAAAAGATGGTATGTCTAATAGTTTTTGAGAAAAAAATTATGTAACGTCAGACAGAACAGATGCGTCGGTAGTACACTCACTTCTCCGCGTTTCAGCGTTGCGATGCCGAGTAGCAAATAATTTTGTTTGATTTAAATGAAATAAAAAGTATATCTTCGATTTCTTTGAAAAAAATCATAAACGTAGCTAATGATATGCTTAAGAATTTAAACCACTAAAGAAGATGGTATGTTCAATAGGTTTTGAGAAAAAAAATATTAAGTAATGTCAGCCTGTGCACTAACCGCGGAGCGCTCCACTCTTGCGTTGCCGAATGACAAATAATTTCTATTTTTTAAAATAAAGAGAAAAGTATATCTTCGATTTTTATGGAAAAAATCATGAACGAAACTAATGATTTGCTTAAAAATTTAAACCACTAAAAAAGATTGTATGTCTAATAGTTTTTGAGAAAAAAATTATTTTGTAAGCTCGGGCTGATGCGTGTTTACTGAAAAACTCACACAAAATTCCAGGACTTTTGCAGAACATTTTTTGGACAAATATTTACAATGAATTAATTTTCCTGTCATGTTCCAAATTCTTTTTCCAAGTTTGAAATTGCAGGACACTTCCAGGACATTCAGGATAGTTTCTAAAATTCAAGGAGTTTTCCAGGACGAACTGAGGTTTTGATGATCGCGGCGCGCTAAGCTGCTCTTGCGTTGCCGAAAGACAAATAATTTCTATTTGTTTAAATAAAATTATAAGTGAATCCTCGATTTTTTTTAAAAAAAAATCATGAACGAAGCTCATGATTTGCTTAAAAATTTAAGCCACTAAAAAAGATGGTACGTCTAATAGTTTTTGAGAAAAAAAATATTAAATAACGTTAGCCAGGACAGATGCGTCGTTAGTACCTTTGCGCCTTTCAGTATTGCGATGCTGAATGGCAGAAAATTTCTATTTGTTTAAACAAAATAAAAAGCATATCCTTGATTTAAAAAAAATCATTAACGTCTTTTTGTATACTCAAATTACGTTTGTTTTTAAATAAAAATACATATTTCCTAATTTATTCTTCAAATCATTTAACACAATTTTACACACACAAAATAATAATTTTTGCACATTATATTTCTCGTCAAAAATAGTACATAGTATTAAAAATAGTATTGTTTTACCATAGGACATTTTCAAAGAAGTCACAAAAATATTAATATTTATAATTATTTTGTAATATTTAGACTCCAGTTTTATGGTCAGATTTTTCATTCTTGTTTACTACGACTAAACAATGTTATTTTGATTTCGCACACCTATTTACATTCATAGACAGTAATTACAACAGTTTTGAAATTTTTAATTAGAATAATTCATTTTTGTTTCAAGTTTAATAATTTTTGGAACAAGAGTAACAAATTTTGAATTTTGTTATTGTTAATATCACAATTGTAATCTTCAAATATAATTTATTTTTTTTTTAATTGTATTTTTAATTTTTAATTTTATCTTATTGTATTTTTTTGCAGTAGTGTATGTATACCTTTGTTCGAAGATTTTTCATAAATTATTAAATTAAGAATTCGTTATTAATAAATTAAATACATTTTAATACATTAGTTTACCAAACTAGATAAAATTGTGCCGCAAGCTTCAACATTATTCTCATCGTTTAGAAATTTAAACGTTATATTCAATGATTCAATTGTAGGAAAAAACGTTGGCACTGGGATAGTTGAAAAATATGTAACTTTCTCATCTTTTTTTAAAGGACATGTTGCATTTTTTAAATTTTTGCACACATTTTCTCCTACCAGAGATATACCGTCAGGAAAGTCCTTTATAAAAACCGACGCTTCTAGTCTCAAAGTATCCGTATCAGCAGCTAAAAATTGTATTAATTTGATTGTCTATAAAAAATGTTACTGTAAAATTTTGTTGTAACAAAATAAAAACATAAAATTAACTATTTAAATCATTTATTTCAAAAACGAAATTAAGCACAAGTTTAATTTGAATAAAAAAATTATTTTTTAAATTAATTTTTAAAATAATTAAATATTAAAATAATTAAATATTAAAATAAAAAAGAAAATGAAAATAGTTGGTAAGTTCTTCAATGAAAAATTATTACAAAAATTTATGTTATTTATAAATTATAAATAATGTGTAAAATATTTTTCAATTTTCTTTTCGTAAATTACTCACTAGTATTTAAGCCCACTTGTATATTAGCATCTTTTCCCAAGGGAAATTTACAAATATCGCCTTTACATTCATCAATTATAATATTTGTAGGCAAAGGTGCTCCATCAGAACATTTTTGTAAGAAGTTGCATTGAACTGTAGTGAAGCAGAAGGCAATTGCCAAAACTACAAGTAATACATGAAATGCATTATTCAAAAAAGTTCGAAAAGACATTAAAAGAAGTTAATTTTAAAAATAGAAGTAAAATAAATATAAAAATATAAATAAAACAATATAATTTTGCCAAAAATAATTTTCAATTAACAAGTCTGAAAAGTTGTCTAACAATTTAAGAAAACAAGAATTTCACTAAATTTTAGTATAATTGCACTATTTTATTTAGTACTTCTAAAATTCTCTACTCAACCTTTAGTCATAATTTACTAAAAAATAATTAAAAGTCCTTACTTAAATTCGTGAACGACTTTCAACTATAATTAAGATTTAAACAAAAAATTGACCAATAAATAAATTTATTAATTCAACTATAATTAAGATTTAAACAAAAAATTGACCAATAAATAAATTTATTAATTAAATCTTCAATCATGATGTAAAACAAGTTTTTCAAAATTGCATTAAATTGTAATTTACAATTAAATAATCAAATTTCAAAATTATATAATTATAATGATATAAGAGACTGCTAGCAATGAATATTAATTTTCGAGCTGAATTGAAAAATGGAACTCAAAATGTGTCTTTAAAAAATTAAACTAAAAAGTTAAACTAAAAAATTAAACTAAAAAATTAAACTAAAAAATTATAGTAAAAAAATAAAGTAAAAAAACAGAGTAAAAAATTAATTTTTTTTTTAATAAAATTGTTTAAAACTTACAAATCGCAAAAGCGGACATTTTAGGATTAAATCAGAAATGAAAGATTTGCAGATGCTGTTGTAAAGATCACTGATACTATTTGAGAAAAAGTTTGCCTATTTATTGAAAAAAAAGTGTCATTGAATCCTACACCTAAATCTCGAATTAAGAAATCAAAGAACAATAGCAAATATTTAAACATAATTACAGATAAAGCTTTGATTTGAGAAGTAATTTACAATGCATTTCTTAACTATCACTATCAAGGACTGTCCATTCTAATTCGCGTATTTCATTATATTCTCTAATAATTATTATTTTTATTTTTAATCGATTTGATAATTATTTTAATATATTAAATATTAAATATTAAAAATATTAATAATAATGAGAAGGTATTCTTTGTTTATAATGTAAACAAAAATTATAAAAACTTAATGAAGAGATAAATGAAAGATAAAATCAGCTTACTTTAAAATCTCAAGCAAAATGCGACTATAAGATTCTAAAGTTAGTTTTTAAATATATTCTAAATAATATGTATTTTAAAGAATTGTCGTTAATTCTTTCTTACTCCAATAGAATTTTATTTTTTTATTAATTCCTTTTAATTTATTATACTTAATGTTGAATTGTTCCTATACATTTTTGAAAATAAAAAAAATTTTCTTTTAAATAAAAAAATTATTTTTGTAAATATTTTTTTGTAAATATTATTTTTGTAAATATTATTTTTGCAAATATTATTTTTGTAAATATTATTTCTACAAATATTATTTTTGTAAATATTATTTCTGTAAATATCATTACTTTTGTGGTATACGTAAGAAAACAAAGTAGCAATGGATTTGTAGGAAATTTAAAAACATTCGAGTCGGTGAATAATTTACTGGATACAATAACAAAATTCAAAAATTTTTAAATTTCAAATTTAAAATTTTTTTATATTCCTGTCAAATAAATAATAGAAAAAATCATAAACCTTTTTTGAGAACCGCTAATGACCTGCTTTCATTATAATTTTATAAGTGTAAACATTTTTTGAAACAAAGTTGACCTAATTAAATACGCTAGTTCTAACCTTGAAGTTAAATTATCTATGTTTGACATAGGATAACTGAAATTTCGTAAAAAATAGGGTAGTCCAAAAAGCAAACTTTAAAAAACATATGATCTGAGACTCAAACATTTTGCAAATTGAAGAAAGTCCTATTTTTTTAATTTTTCTCTATATTTACCATTGTTATTAAAATCATTATTATTATTTATAATTATTCTTACTTATAACTATTATTATTTGCAACTATTATTATTTATAACTATTATTATTTATAACTATTATTATTTTAACTATTATCCAAATAATCCAAATAAATCATTATTATTAATATTATTTATAATATTATTCTTATTTATAACTATTATTATTTGTAACTATTATTATTTATAATTATTCTTGTTTATAACTATTATTATTTGTAACTATTATTATTTATAACTATTATTATTTATAACTATTATTTATAACTATTATTTATAACTATTATTATTTTAACTATTTTCCAAATAATCCAAATAAATCATTATTATTATTGTTTAAAATTATTCTTATTTATAAGTATTATTATTTGTGACTATTATTATTTATAATTATTCTTATTTATAACTATTATTATTTATAACTATTATTATTTTAACTATTATCCAAATAAACCTAGAGAGCTATAATTTTTCCCGAACTTGTCAACTTTTTATAACAAATATTTTTATATAACAAAATAACAAGTTAATTAAAAAAAATTAATAGTAATTAATAGTTATAAAAAATTGTTGTTTAAAAAAAAATTATTATTTATTATTAAATTAATCATCAGATTAGGAAAGATTTTCTAAATCTACGCCTATGGATCTCTAATGACGAGTTGCTACCATCAAGGCGCTATAATTTTACGAACGAAAACTATAAATCTATATTTTTGATCTAATCGTGAATTTTTCCTGTACACAATTTATTTAAAATGACAATTTTTGAACTTAAATAAAAAATAGAATTTTAAATGTCAAAAATAATAAAAAAAAATTTTATTTACTCCAATTTTGTATGAAAAAACCCGTATCTTTGAAAGAGAAAATGTGCTAAAAAAATTTTGATTGGGAATTTTTAAAAATCCCTTCGTCTGTTTTAAGATCTTTTGAGCGTAATAAATCCATCAAATTTTATTAAAATCGGTCAAAGCGTTCTAGAGATATCATGTCGACAAAAAAGTATGACACACATACATCATGCTTTAAACTTCGTATTTATACTTTTTAGATGAAAATGAGTTGATTCAGACTATTTTTGTAAAATCGAAAATCGCCACGATTACAATGCTTTCTATATAAGGAAGCAAAAAAACTTATAATCTATTAAATGACATATCTATTTGTAAATTTGACAATTGTTACAATCCATTAATTTTCAATTTCCTATTTTTAGATAACCTACATAAGAACATATAATTTAAAATAAATAACATAATTACAAGTACTTTTGTTAATTTTTTGCCTTAGTTCATTAGTTAATAATACAAAATTGTGGACATTCAGTATTCCTCTATCACAAATTTTATTAATAAGAAAAATAAAACTTATTTAGTTCTAGACAGTAGTTGGATAAGTTTCACAAGAAATTGTGGTAGTGATTTAATAACCAAACTGGATTTAAAGTTCCTAATAAAAATAAAATTTGATTATATATTAACTAACACTATTAAATGATTTTATTAACTTTAAATTCTATTCAGAAAATTGGTAAGTTATAATAATTAACATTATATTTTTTTCAGTACTTCCATAGATTCCATAAACAAATTTGGGTAATTACCCAAATTTGTTATTGTTAAATTAATTATAAATCTATAATTTATAATTATATAATTTATAATTATATAATTATATAATTTATAATTATTATATAATTTATAATTATAATTTCCAAACAAAAAGAATAAAAAATACACTCTCATTATTGATGAGAATGTAAAAAACCGATAAACAGAGAATTAAAGGTAGTACAGTAAGTCCTAAAATTTTCTCTAAAATTATTTTTCAATAAATGCTTAATCATGAGTGATAAAGTATAATAAAATAAAGTGATGATTATTTTTATATATTTATATTTTTATTTTTATTATTATAAATTAAATGATAGTATATATATAAATATATATACTATATATACTATATATATAAATATATATATAAATGATATATTACTTACCGTTTGTTTTTCTTCTAATATATTTATTTTTATTTTTGAGATTTTTGATAAACTCTCAGCATTACACTCAATTTTATTTAATAAGCTGAACT
>WNHD01000580.1:0-28488 GCA_011057455.1 Ganaspis sp. Gsp50
CTTTTATGAGCAGTGCAGAAAGTACGTATCTCAGATTTTCGGTTGGAAACTACTTATGTTTTGCGTTTGAATTATAACCTAAAAATGTCAATCTTTGTACGTTTCTAGAGATCAAATAAGGACATGTAAACGTTCAATTAATTTACAAATTAGTTTAAAGATTGACACAAATTAGTTATTTATATTATGTTTATGTTTAAATATTGTGTTTCACTTTTTAAACGCTTACAAAAATAGAGATTTTCGTGTTCGAGAGGAAACGTAAAACATAAGTAGTTTCCAACCGAAAATCAGAGATACGTACTTTCTGCACTGTTTATAAAAGATAGGTAATTTCCAAACAGTTTTCAAGTTATACGTACATTTGACTTGGGGTGAACGAATTATAAATATTTAAATTTCATGCAAAAAATAGTCTTAACTTCTTATATTAATGCGAGATGAAGGGAAAATTTCAATCCACTATAACTTTTTGTAAATTTCAATCTTTTGCATTTTTGTCGTAAAACAGCAAGAATTTTAAAAAAATCCTTAAAAGAAGAAAGATGCGCCAGAAAATTTCCTATAAGATAATTATTTATAAAAATTTATGTATATACATTCATATTTAAGGTAGTGGGGGAAAAGAGCATCCCTCTGTTGAAATTACTATAAGACGTTCTTGAATCCACAGACTCAGTTTTGTATCATCATTGAGACGATTTGAAATCATTTGAAATCAAACCCAGTTTGGCTAATCTTATTTTCTAAACTAAGTTTTTCTTCAATTCTCTTCATCTCTAGAAAGCCCATAATGACTTCTGAAGAACTTTAATGCAGACAATTAAATGGTTATTGTAATTTTAGACTACAGAATTTTTTTTTTCGGTGCTGGTTACTTTGGGCCGGTCAGAGGAAACAATTGAAAAGAAATTCGTCAAAGTATGCAAGAGTATTGGCTTTAGGAACGTGTCTCGACTTCCGGTAAAACGGTGGGAATAGGCCGTGTTACGGTTACATCACGATAGCACTCGGCTGACCCGAATACGGGCGAGGCAAGGCACACGGCAGCCTACCGTGAGAGCACTGCTGGGTCTCCTTGAACCGTCGCGTCGGCCTGAGTAATGCTCGGTAATGTTCACCACGCCTCTAGTCGACAGCGGAGGACCCGCAA
Organism: Ganaspis sp. Gsp50; assembly: GCA_011057455.1. NCBI lineage: Eukaryota > Metazoa > Arthropoda > Insecta > Hymenoptera > Figitidae > Ganaspis > Ganaspis sp. Gsp50. The sequence goes on from WNHD01000580.1 coordinate 1,154, forward strand.
GAAACCGTCACTTTTACCCAGTAGCGTTCCTGACTGCTCAATTTCAAACTGTTCTCCTCCTGCATTCGTAATTGACCGATTTTCGTTTTCGGAGCAGGAGCAAATGTTGCCAAATCTTCACTGTCTATAAACATCCGTAACCTCTAATCTTACTGCCATAAAATTTCAACTTGCATTTCAATAGGTCGTTTGGTCAGATTTGGAAACAGTGAATGCTGCTTGTTCATGAAAGTAAGTTTGCATTGAAAAACGGTTAGGCAATTTTTCTGGGGCCTTGCAAAATGATTCACATTGAAAATTTGTTTTTTATACAGAAAGAAGAATCGTAGGTTATAGAAACTAGGTGAAAATTATGTTCCTTTTGTGAACATTTTTATTGCTTTACTTGGTAATGTAATGACGAAAGAGCGATTTGGGTTCATTTTTGTTAAAACGTCTTGTTGACGTTTCCAAATATGTGAAAGGCTTTCACACATTTCAAAAAATTACGCATGCGCTTCGGAATTGAGCATACACTTCGAAATTACGCATGCGCTTCAGTATTACGCATGCGCTTCAGTATTACGCATGCGCTTCGGTATTACTCATGCGTCATTGATTGAAATGGAGATCAAAATAATGACTTTACAGTTTAAAAATCTCATTGATGAAGTCTAGTAATAAACTCATTACTGAAGCAGTGATAAACTTATTCAAGAAGTAGTGAATAACTTTAGTAACGAATGCAAAAAGCAACAAATTTGTAACATTTCCAAAAAGAAATGTAAAATTATACTGATGCTTCTCAAAATAAACCTGAATTCATCTGTAAACAAAAGAGTGTCATATTTCATTGACTCATTGTTTTGCGGACAACCTACATACCTTTCTTAACAATCCGAATTCGGAAAAACAATGTCTGACATAATCTACACGTGAGCGGTCACAAAATATGCAAAGAAAAATAGGTTTTCTGCGCAAGAAACATAAATCTAAGAAATTATTTGCTAGAACTTTCAGTTGCTGGTAAACTAAAGTTGAAGCATAATACACAAGATACCTGTTTTTCTGGTCACTAAACTGTTTTAAAAGAAACGAACGACTTGGTAGAAAAACGCACTGTTAGGTGATTAAGTATCTTTATGAAAAGAGTTGTCACTTTCTTAAGAACAAACTTTATAATTACTAATCTTCTTTTTGGTGACACGAAGATAAACACAAATTAAGATAAAGAATGGAATAAAAATTAAATCTCAAACCGAATTATGAAAACTGCGAAAACTATTTTTCTTACAATTAGTAACCTTCGTTAAAAATTAGATTTTTTTTAATTTTGGATAATTGGAGATTCAATTTTTAAAAAAATGACATGCAAAGTGAACTCAGGGACAATAGATGTAATTCTATAAAGATGTTAGCAAATAGATGCAACGAAGATAAGATCGTTATTATAAAATCTACAGATATTAATAACTGTAATTAGTTATTATATTAATCATCTAATGATGATTGAGACTTCCAACACCTATTTATCAGTGATTTTTAAATGCATTGTGCACACGACGCAGAAGTGTCTGGCACTACATATTTCATTCTTTAATTACAACTTAGACCAGAAATTCAAAGAGAAAGTAAAGGTAGAAGGTATTAATAAAATATTTCTATCTTCATTAAAAATACAGTAGGTGGGCGTTCCAATTAAAATTTCTGAATAGTTCGATAAGAAGTCAATTTCTGCTTCAACTATTTTCAATTTTTACGCAAAATTTTAATTTTACATTTATTGTTCACAATAAGTGAATTGTAAATACAAGTGAAATGTATACAATTTTAATACCTTTTCATTAATTTTTAGAATGTAAAAATGCTAATTTTTACAAAAACTAGTGCTTTACAGAAACAAATTACCAAAGGATTGAAATGATGATTCTACATTCGAAATAAATGATAACGAAATAAAATAATAATTGCGTAATCTTACAAATCATAAATTACAAAACACGCTGCTGGTGAAAATTCGGTGGATTGCACTTGGCCGACATTTTGTGAATGTTGAAAAATGTTCAACTAGCCTGAAGGAATTTAATGTCCTCGACAACACCCATAATATTTCAAGGTTTGAACTTTTGACACAGTTTTTTAAAGAATTTAATTGGATCCAGAATTAATAGCCTAAGGGCTCTGTTCTTTACGAGTACCTATAACCAATAAATACGTAACTGTAGCCATTCATTTAAATAATTTTATTTTTAATTATCGAAAAAGCCGCACATGATACATGATTATTAACCAAACTTCAAACTCATAATGCTCATTACATACGCATTAAAATTTTGATTATATAATTGCTATTTGACGTAACATTTACATTACAAGTCACTACTTAATTTTTCGAATTATAATTCATTATAATTTCTAAACAATAAAAAAAATCAAAATTTTTTTGTATCTTTTATTTATGCGCATATAGCTAATAAAGAAGAAGTTTGTTTGAATCAAATATTTATTTGATATAAGTTAAAAAAATAATTTTCCTCGCTTTTTTCCAAAGGCCCTTTTGCGCATTATTTTTTAAATTTGGCGAATAATTATGCGCCCTTTGAAAAATGTAATGCCAATAATTTTAAATCTTATTGTACGAGTCGTGACATTGGAACCTTTGCAATATATCAGTAATACGTTTTAATAGTTACGCTACATGGGTTCGGAATTTAAGGCCACTGTGATGTTTTCTGTGAGTTATGACTCGCATAAATGTCTGATGGTCACTGGAGTTGAACCTATGAACTTCGCAAGATCACAAAGGATATTTTGCTTCAGGATGTTATGCGCACAATAGAACCTCTTAAAGCCAAATTTCCGTCTTGAAAAGTAACGAACGAGCCTTCAAGGATCTAAAGGTATCGATTCTGAGCAATTATTTTCTTGGCCATTTTAAATAGAAAACGATATTGCGAACGATACAATAATATAATGTTAATGATAAGACGCGAATTGCTGAACAATAACATTTATAGATGTGATGTAATTAATTGCATCTTGACAATTCTGTAAAGAAAAACGTCTTTGAAGTGAATTAAGGGAGAATTCGATGGATAGCGCCACTTTGGAAACGTCAGGACGCATGCGTCGACGTTTGCGCAAATCGTGCATGGAATAGCGATGTGACGCATGCGCAATCAAAACTGTGCGTAAAGTAACCTACAATTGTTGAAAGAAAGTCTTAATGTCTTTAAAAAGCAATTTAAAAATTGTCAAAGACAAAATTACGAAAAACTACATTTAAAAAAATGATTATTAAATAATCATTAGCATATTAAATATTAATTATAATAATATTAGCATTTTAAATCATTTAATATCACATTAAATAACTCAATTATTAAATAACAGAATACATTCTTTTACTACAAAGTTAAACGATGCCTTCACTTGCTACGTTGCGAAAAATATATCTCACATGTTTCATTGTTGAGCATTCGACACATTTAGGACACACAGATTTGTTTTACTGAAAAACGTAAAACCCTATTTGGTTTCAAGTGAAAGCTGCCACTTTTAGAATTTTACGTGCAATCACTTCTGAATCTGTTCCTGTCATAATTCTAGGATTGAAAACTTGTTACCCATAAATTAATTATGCCAAACACATTTTAGTACAAGAAAAATAAAATATTTGATAGACTGTTGATTTTTCGAAACATTCGTATGATTAGTTTCTACAAGGAGCTAATAACCGTGAAAAATACCATTCAGCAATCCGTAATTCATAACGATAGAATGTCTTAAGTGTTTTGACACACGAGTAAAATTGTGGAATACGTGGTTAGAAATTCGAGTTGTCTGCATTTTTAATTTCTATAAATAACTGTAGACTGTTGAGAATCCATTGTTGGCCTTGGAGACTGATCCGGGTTAAATAATCACGGAAATATTCTAGGATCGAGAGATACTTGTCAATCTTGGAATTTTTCTTTAAAAAAATATCCATTGTTGTGCCCCACCTAAATTTTATTGCTCAGTTAAACAGACATTGACGGATCTTGAACCGAAAATGATTAGGATCAGTGGGCCGACAAAATGGTCAGTACTGCAGCGAATAAATTAAATAAGAAAGGCTTATTTTACGGTCCGTTTAGGCCAACACATGCTGCATCCATTATCATACGAAATTAGATTCTTATCCGCTAATTGATGTCTCCGAGTATTTATTCTTTGCATTGTTATTTATTTCTTAATTTTCACCCACTTAAAAAGTAGGGTCGTAATTTCTTGCGCAATTATCTTCGCACTGATGTTTTGCTGACTTTAAATCTAATGTTATTCCATCAGATATTTCCAAAACATGCAGGATCGATGTCATTACTACATGTCATTACTATGTGACATTACTATATGTTATTTCTACATGTCATTACTACATGTCATTACTACATGTCATTACTATGCTGGTGATTGCGTGCTCTTGGATAGTAAACGAAATTTAATTGCGAGAAATAAATAATTAGATAACTCTTTGTTCGAGGCATTTTTATGGAGCTGTTGTACCTCTGCAGAAATTATTCTATTTCCCAGCTTTTCGCATTCCTCAATTAATCGAAAGTGTAACTAGCTATATGGAATGAGTTTCGGAATTTAGTTATTCAATTGCAGGTCTGATTTGGAGAAACGCCTCAACATTTCCTGCACGACTATGAACGAAGGTCGCGGGAAAACGAAAGTGGGATTGTCTGTCTGTGCATATAGGCGACTAGATCGGGCGTGAATGCTAAGATATCCGGTAGCTTTGTTCCACTCATTATTTTTTCACGCATCCTTCGATCTTGGTGTTTTTATTGTTCTAAATCTTTTCTACTTTTCTAAATATCTCAGTACACTGTTTTCAAAAAAGGAGGCTAGAACTCTTTCGTTTTCTCCTTTGCTCAGTTTCAAGAACAAGAATGCAAAATTAGTTTTTCATAGCAGCCTTCTTATTATAGGTGTAAAATTCTGGCAAAAATGAAGAAAGGAATGTACGCAGGAATGCATTAATGAAGTAGTTCAGTTGCAATTAAAGCAAACTTTCGCTGTGAGCTCTATATTCAAAATAAATTTTTAGTTTTAAGTTTACGAGAAAATAAAGAGTCTTAATGTCCTTACATAATATTACTTACGGGAAACAATAATTTAAAGTATGAATTTAGAATCGTTTCTTTTCGCTGATTGTTCATTGAGGATGAAATGAACTGGCAATCGATCAATTTTGTTCCTTCTTTATTACTACTTTAAAAGCTATGAAACGGTTTCTTTTTTGCTCGTTTGCGGTTTCAGACAAGTCTGATTATAAATGAAGCTGGGAATATTAGCTAATAGTATAAATTATAATTATGTGTAGTATAAATTATCAAACATGGTTTAAGTACTGAAGGTCGCATATTTCAGGCTATCATAATACGCGTGCGTTGAAACCATTAAAAGTTACGAAATTGTATTATTTCCCTCGGTCCCTGATTAAATCTACAAGTGCTTTTAATTTAATTGAGGGTCCGTGCAAATTAGCTTTTAGTCAAGATTTTGATTCCAAACGCACAACTTTCGTAATATTCGTTCATCAAGATCTTTCATTCCCAAAGGTATGCAAAACATTTTCATGGTTGAAAGTATCTACAAAATTGTGATTGAACCAATTATATCGAATTTATTGTACCAAATTAATACTAATTAAATTATTTCGCTTTCATGTACTATAAGTGTGACTAATTTTGAGACTAATAATTAAGATTTCGGACTGTTGTAAAATGTTTTTATTTGTGCAAAAAGTCATAAATCCTTTCAATTGCTTTTGAATTGATTTCCAGAAAAGTACATTTTATAATTTAGTGAAAAAAACTTCTTTTTCTAATTCCTGTATAATTTGACGCGGAAAGAATTTTTCAATTATGGGAAATAACGTTCCACTTCCTGAATTAAAAATGAATCGGGATTTCAAGATCTGATTTTGAGTAGAGCTATATTACGTTGAAGAGATATACGCAGTTATTTGTCGGACGAACAGAAATAATAGTTGTATCGAACACTTACTACTTGTAGGAGAAAGTGGTCTTTCGTCTCTAGAGCGCGATTTCTTCACCTATAGATAACTTTATTCAATCTAGAGCCTCCTGCTGAATCATAAAACATAATCATCAGAAGACATTGACTCGAGAAATTTGCATAAGATGCGTCTCAATCATTGTTGTAAAGCACCTTCCATTTTCATGTTCACATTTATAATTACAATCGAGTTTGTTTTGTGCATCACAGATTTTAATTCGGAATAAAAAGCTATATACAATGAATGGACAAGTATTCATTAAAATCTGTCGCAATTTATGGGAAACGAGAGCGAATTTCATAAATTAATGTTTGTAACAATTGAAAAAATATAGGATTACATCTATAGTTATAGATTCGTAGATTTCCGAGATTCCATCAATTAAGGGAAATTAATAATTTCACTATATAAATATAACACAACGAGATAGAGAATTATTGGTTAATGTATAATTTGTTTGCATCAACAAATAAACTCTTCTCCGTGCAGTAAATCAAAACACAAAACGAAAATCGATTACAATTAATTAACGTGTTTATATTATTGTAATAGTTTAGCATGAATGGAAATAAATTACAAACTCATGAAAGAGATGTCTTCAATATCGATATGTTTATTTTAAGAAGTGAATAAGGCATTAAATCAAGGATATGATGTTCTCAGGGTAAATCATATGCTATGAATCATCAACTCTTTCATTCAAGAAAATCTATTCAGTGGAAACTATATTATTAATAGAATTGAAAATTTCATTCATAAAAATAAAGAGAAAACTCGTTGTATAATGATTAATTCCGTGAATTTTTCGACCAGTACGCATCAAATCATTGTTCGATATGTTGAGAAAGAAAAGATCGGTGACCTTTGGAGATAATTTCTAAATGAAAATTTGCTGGATTTATGTGCGGTAAATTAAGGTATCTAGTCAAAGCGATAAAATGGTTCTGTAGGATAAGATTATACGGAGATGGCGAAACCGAGTGAGACTCCAACGGAAACTCTTGAGAAGAAAGAACATGTTGCTGTTGTAGTGCTTGTAATTGCGCCTACGAAAAACGTGCGACGCCATTTCATTCTGTGTCTCCTTGGGAATACATGAGCGAATAAAAAGTTGAAATTAGAGACAAGGAGGACATTATATGCGTAGAAAGCGATCGATAGTTTTTCGCGAGATTTCTCAATCGATTTGCGTGATGTGTCGGCTTGCCAGAACTAACACTTTGTGTAGCATCTATTCTCCACACTTCTACAGCCAAGGAAACATGCTAACTTACTATGTATAATGCTAACATAACCGCTGTAATGGATGATGCAAATGAATTATTGCGACAATTATTTTCCCATGATGCTTATTTCTCAGGATATCTATACCTTCAGCACTGATACTCTTCTCTTTTATTTATCAATCAAGGCATCTGCTCATTCGGTAGTACGCACAAAGGCTAGGCAATCGATTTTTGAATAAACTATTCAATTACTTTTTAATATAGAGTATTTTACAGGGATATAAAATAATATAAACTGTGTTCGAGGATCAAAGTACCAATTACTCATGAATTTTGATGCGCTGAACACGAATCCGACGGTTATTTAACTCCATTAGGTCAAGCTTTCGACATAACCTCCAAAAACCAAAATTTAAGTTTTTGATTCAGATGCGAAGTAAAATAAGGGGATGTAATGACTAGAAAATGATCCATAGAGAAAAGACCCTTCGACCATGTTTCCCTTATGGCCGATTTTCTTGAAACGAGTTTTGGGCCAATTAATGGCCTTAGGTTTGAACTTATAAGTTCACTTTGCAAAAGCGAATAATTTACGTATAACTGAAAAAAATAAGAAACCATCACAATGCGCATTAAATTCATTAGAAATAAGAAATTAAATAAAACCAAACTATCAATTAAACTGAAAGTGATTTAAAATCGTCAAATGTATCAATTATGGAAAACGTGACAAACATTAAACCGAATGTTACATTGCAGCAAGAGAAACGTAAAATCTGTTTCTATTAGGTCGTTGCACTTTTGCAAAATCATTCCATAAATTATGAACGATTATACTTGGCTCTAGGATAAAATACTAAAAATGACTGTTAGCGGTATACATGTCCTTCTGGCACATAATGTATTTCCTAGGAAAGATTTCCTTTCTATTAAATAAAACTCTATATTAAACCATAATATGTTAACTTCAAATAATTATAAAAAAAGAATTCTAATATACTGTAAAAACATTATTGTTACTATTCATTGAAATTGTGATTTTCATGAATAATAGTTATCACAATAGAAAATTATAATGATTTACTGTTCTAAATATAATCTACAAATCTGAATTAGTAATTTTCTACTAATTCAATAAGGAATGGTCGTTTACTGATTGAAATAGTAGAACATTGCTAATTCAAAATTAAAAAGTATATAGTTAAAAATATAATGGTTAAAATATTATGGCTAAAATAATATGGCTAAAACAATATGGCTAAAACAATATGGCTAAAACAATATGGCTAAAACATATAATAGTGAGATTATTATGGCTTAAATATTATAATTTGAAAAGTGTTGTGAAAATATCATGGTTTTTTTTATCATGGTTGCATGATATGGTAATATGAAAAAAACGAATTTGGTTATTGAAAAAAATGAATTTGGTTATTGAAAAAAATCTACACATTTTCCATGAGAAAATGCCTTTGCTGCGAAAGTTGATAAACAGGCTTCATAAATGAATATCAATGCACCTTTCAATTTCTTTTCATACTAATTTACATAGTTCATTAACCATCAGGCGCATTGAATTACAGTTTTCTTCTATTTTATTATGTAAAATCGCTCAAACCGTTTCATTTATATGTATTATTTAACAAAAAACTTTTTAACGACGTTTACATGTACTCTACACAATTTATAAAATGAAAATTGAAAATAAAAATTAAAAGAACAGAAAAGTAAAGAATCTGTTTTGTAATTAAAATAACACCCTTTTATAATAAAAAATATTTTATCGAAAATTCGCTTTCAAGATAGACAACGATTTACGTTTCCCTGAAAAATGTTTCTAATAATTGAAATACCATTTATATAGTAATTTACTATGGAAAAAATGTACCGTTTGTTATTATTTGTAGAAATGTGTTGGATAAACTACATTCTTGACTTACAACACAACAAGCCTATAAGCAGGCACCTCTTATAATCGACCAAGAGTTATGTCACTTTACGTAAAACCAGGTGTCTTTTCCTTATTAGACAATCATAGGTTTTTCTCTTATTACTGGAGTACATAATAACCAAGAGGAAAACTGTTAAGGGAACTTATATGCAGGAAGAGAAAATCCAGTCCAAAACTTCCACACTTTGTCAAAAAATAAAACGCTTGATCGTAAAAAATATTTCATAAATTAAGGCGAATTAAAAACAAATAAAACGAAACAAACTACTTTTATAGAAAAATTAGGCGGTGAAAATTGACTGTGATTTGAAGCAATGCAAGGTTGGGTAATGCCTCGAAACTCGACGAACGTTTCTGATTAGCTAGGAACATTTCTAAAATTATTACGCTCAGGTTAAAAACGAGATTTCCAATGCGTACCTAACCTTGCATTATGTACGTTCTTTTATTCTACAATAAGAGTTACAGAAAATTTACGAGATTGTTGGAGAAGACGTTGATTTTCGAGACGGAGTTATCCAACCTTGCGTCTTCCTATAACACTTGCACGAACACTTGTTAATTTCTATTTTTCATTTGTTTGTTTCGTTTTATGTTTACTCCGAAAAAACATTTTTCTACATTCGATTTTTGTTTCAAATTCTTATCAATAAAAATAATTTTTTTAACTATATCTCTGATTGTATATTATTTATACAATTTTTGTAAGATGATGAATTTGTCTAGTTTAATTTACATTTGCTATTGTCGCATTCGAGATTTATCGAACATTCCGAATAATTTACGAGTTTGCTTTTTAGTAACGAGAGTTTAATTACTCTTCAAAGATATAACAAAATCAGATATAATAGCTATGTTATTCATGCTTCAAATTTTTAAATTATCACAATATACAGATAATGTCTTCATTATATTTTAAGATTATAATGTGACAATATAATTGTATATTCTATTTTTGTGATTGAATCTTTTGCGATTGGTAGAATTTTGTGGTTGACAGCATTTTTTGTAATTGATAGAATTTTGTGATCGATAGAAGTTTTTGTGATCGATAAAATTTTTTGTGATTGATAGAATTTTTTGTGATTGATAGCATTTTTTTATTGATAGAGGTTTATGATCGATAAAATTTTTGTGATTTGCAGAATTTTGTGATTTATAAAATTTTTCGTGATTCAACAATAATTTGTTTTAAATTACTGGTAAAACATTTGGTAAAAAATGTATAACGATAAAAAAAGTATTTTCGGGATATTAGTCGTTAAATGGTTTTTTTAAAGAATTAAAGTTCCTATCAATGTGTGATTTTCTCTCACGGTGGAGCCAAGCGAGAGACTAAAAAAGAATACCTAATAGATTGTTTCCTTTCTCTTAACCCACTAAGTTCCGAGTCTTGGAGATAATGCTTTGTTGTACAAAGAATTAGCCTCTCATTGCACTTCTACGAATTTACAGATACTGAAAAAATCTAATTTAAATGCAAACATAATTAACACAATTAAGTTTTATTAATCTAAGAATTGAATCTATTGCAATAAAACCAAACAAAAACTCCAATAAGATGAGACAATTTCCTAAAAGATGAGAAACTTTGAATATTCTGAAATTCTACAAAAATTTGTACTATGACCTATTTTTAGAATTATGATGTTAATTACGAATGAAATCTAAAAATTGTGCGGAGTTGTAACAAAATGAAATACTTGAGTCATTTGATAAAAATTTAAATTTTAATGGAACGAATAATGACTTGATCCTTATTTATAGGATTTTATCTTCATAAATTCATTTCGGAAATTATTTTATAGTCAAAGTTGTAAAAGTTGTACAGGTTTTATGAACCCTGTCATAATTGTAAATTTCATGAAACAGACGTGAAGGAAAACATGAAAGTAAAACTGGATGAGTTGCTTTCATTTATGTTTTTAAAAACTGTTTATCTAGAATTGCAAAATTATTCGACAGCCTCTTCTTTTTATGTTTAGTTTGATAATTGTATTTTTAAAAAAGCCTATCATAACTATAGGAAGGTTTCAATTTCCTGCACCGCCTTTTAAAGCAGACCTAGAAATTGTTATCTTGCCTTGAAATAAAAAAAGGACTCTTACTTTATAGTACATCTGACGTAAATTGTAAACAGGATCATAAAGAGTGGAATTGATCGACAAAGCGAGGAAGAAAAATCCAAAGATATGTACTTTTCTGATTATGCCTTTAAACCATTTGCTTGGAATGCAACAATCAGATCCTGGATAAGTGTATGTGAACCGCTAAATAAACTCGCGTTCAATAGTAATTAAGAGTAAATGATACCATTTATATTTCATAAAAATTCTTGTTCTTGTGAACTATGCAAGATAAAATAACCGTTTATTGTATCTTGGTTTTTGTACAAAAGATACCGTAATTAGATTTTGAAGATGTCTAATAGTTAAATTTTTATTGTATTTATATTCTGTATCTTAAGCTATTAATAACATGTTGCTTCATTTTTGGCTAAGAAAGTGCAATTAATACAAATACAATTAATACAGAAAAAATAGACAAAGAATGTTGTTCATAATTCAGATGACAAGGTTGTGATCAATGACGTGAGACGAGCATTGCACGTAAATTTGCGTTAAATTAAATTAGTTGTGCATCTAATTATGCACCCAGTGAATATTTAGTTAACATTAACACAAAAGATACCGATTCTAATGTATTCACAAACCAGCATATCGATTTAGTTCGCCAATTAGCTAACTGTCGAGGAACTTGAAATTTGTAACTACTGTAATTTTTCCACGCTTATTTAAATAAATGAAAACAGTTCTTAAAACAGATACGTTTCAAGATACCGAACAAAATCAAGTTGAAAATGTGGACAAGAGATTATTCCCCTCAAGGGGAAAAATGAAATTAGGAACGGCAGAATCCCTTTCAAAATTATTAGTTACAACAAAAGTCATGAATTACTATCGTTAGCTTGGGATTGAGGTTATATTAATGAAACGAACATTATCAATTGAATGGATTTCCAGCTTATTGTAGAATGATTACGCTAACATGAGAATCGAAGGAAAACGGGTTAGGAGTGATAAAGTGCAGGAGGAAGAAAAATGAACAACAAAAGAGGAAAATACATGAAAGAGGTTGAGCTACTCGTGTCGTCCAATTGAGGCGGTCAGTCTTGGGAAATAAAAGACCCCGCGAGTGCAGTAAACGTGACTGCAAAGTGGGCGTAGTGTCCGATCAAAGACAAATTAAGCAAGAATTCAGCACGTATAAAAAGGTAGTATGCATTCTAGTGAGAGTAAGAGTGAGTCAGTACAAATGGGTGTTGAGAAGTCGAACGTATGCATTTCTGAGGGCCGAACACGTGCCCTTGTGCACGAACGCCAATAGTGCGTACGACCACGTAACCTATTGTTAAAGAATGCAAAAGTGTCAAGAGTTTTTTCACATTTTCCCCTCTCGCCAGTGACGATGCAAGTAAAAGTCTATAAAAGTATGATAAAAAGGTATTTCAACATTTTTCAAACCATCGGTGCTTTTTTAGGTTCCGTCCGACCTTGTAAAGAATTCTTTTTACAGAAAAAGGTTCTACGACCTGTTACATCAAGTCTGGCATCGTTAAAATACCTTCTACCACAGAAACATGTAATATGCTTGTCAAAATCTCGGAATAGGATTAATTTTTCCGGATGACGATTGCACAATATCACAGACCCAAACTCTTAAAGTTGATAATCATCTTGTGTTCTTGTCAGAAGGAGGTCAAATATGGTTTCAGTTATTAATGTACACAAAAGATTAAATTTTTTACGACCATTGATGATTCATCGTGGCCTCTTGTGGAAATTGATCGAATCCGCGACCTTATTAGCTTCACGGGTACACGCCCAAGTCGAAAAAAATGGCAATTGCTTGCATCATGACATCATCCCTGCGTCGTTAGTTGATGTAACATCATGTCTTGGCAAACCGATCGGAAATCTGATCGAGACACGAGAGTCATTGTACGGTTTTGCTCAAATCTTAAATTCGGCCTAACGATCGCATCGGCCAATTAACAACGAAGCAGTTCTAGCCTCAAATTATCCTCCTACTAAATCTACCAGTTCATCATGTCTGGGATAATTAAATGCCAGTGCGTTCTTTAACTTTATTGTGCAATCGATCCAAAAAGTCAACGAACTGTCTAATAAGGCGATATAAAACCGCGCTCATGTCTCGCTCTGTATTTTTGTAACCGGTTCGATGTTACAGTCTTGCTGAATGCTTTTTGCTGAATGTTTTAATCAATCAAATACTTTTTTCCCCAATAGAATGTTTTTTCTCCTATTTTTATGCGAAATTTCGCTGAATATGTCTTGATGGAGACCAACACCCGAAGAAAGTGCAATAGTCCCGTTTCCATCTCGCATTAGATTCGCTTTCGCAATTGTAAGATTCCGATTTTCTCCGTCATCAGTTTCGAAAACTAAACTAGGCCTCGACGTGGATGTATTGAAAATCGATGATCGATATGACTAGCACGTTTTATCGCCTTCGACTCCTTCGCATTAATCATACTGACTCCTTGGAAGAAAAGAAAGTGCCACAGCTACGATTTTATACCGATTATATTTTATCCTGCATATGCATTCTATTTAATAGCCATTCAGTACAAACCATTAAACAGAATTTCTTCTCTGTCTCCAATTTTTTACAATTTAATTAAATACCAAAATAGAGTGCGCAGCTGTCAGGAATTTTAAAATTAAATTATATGCTGTAAATGTTGGGGAAAGTAAACAGTTACTATAATTTTTATGGAAAATGAACGTGAATTGAATTTTGAATATTAATGGAAAGAAAATGTAAACAGATGTATAAGAGTTCTTACTTGAATACAAAGAGTTTAGGAAACGAAGAACGATTTACAAAATATCCTAGAATGGTAAAAATAGTAAAAAATGTCAAGTAAACAAAACAAAAAAGTAAAGCAATGCGTGGAGATCTTTACTACAAGTGAGATTTAAAAAATAATAATTAAAGTTTGCATTAAATGTTCGGGGATTTAATTTGACGGTGCGGTTTTTTCCTTGTACGGTTGTGTACGAGGATGAACGGGAATATAAAGAGATAAATGGGATTGTACAATAACGTGAAGGCAGGTAGAGGGATTTTCACTTGAAGTGTAAATTAAAATGAAACACAAAAATTATACATAATGTGCGCAGTATATTTAAAAATCTTAGCGGAAAATGACAGGGAACTTGATTTTGAGCAGAGAATGTACGGGAATGTAAAGAGATTTACCCAAATGTACAAAAACGTGATTGTAGGCAGGGATTTTCACTTCTTGAAATCGAAATTGAAACGAATTTGAATATAAAGGGATGAATAAAAGGGATGTACGGGAATGTCAAAAGATGAACGAGATTGTACAAAAATGTGAAGATAGGTAAGGGGATTTTTACTTCTTGAAGTGTAAATTAAAAAATAACTCACAAAAAGTGGAAAATCATATTCTGGAATTTTAAAATTCTTAGTGAAAAATGACCAGGAACTTAATTTTGAATAGAGAAAGTACGGGGATGTAAAGGGATGGACAGGAAGATGAACGGGAATACAAAGAGATAAACGCGACTGTACAAAAGTAGAAAGATTGACACTTCTTGAAGTGAGAATTAAAACGAAACTCACAAAAAGTGGAAAAGCTTGTGCAGGATTTTTAAAAATCTTAGTGGAAAGTATCGGAGATCCTAATTTTAAACGGAATGTTCGGGAGTATAAGGGGATGAACAGGAATGTACAAAAATATGACGGTTGGTAGAGGGTTTTTGTTCACTTGACGTGGAAATTAATATGAAACACTGAAAAGTGAAAAAGCTTGCACAAAATTCTTAAAAATCTTGGCGGAAAATTTCAGGGAACCTGATTTTATGTTCCGCAATGCAAACGGATAAACGGGAATATAACGAGACGAACGGGAGTATAAAAAATGTGAAGGGTACGGGAATTTTCACTTGTCGATGTGGAAATTAAAACGAAATACACAAAGTGAAAAAGCTTGTTCAAAATGTTTAAAAATTTTAACATTTAATGAACTGGATCTTAATTTTTAACAGAAAGTGCACAGAGATGTAAGCAAATAAATATTTAAATAATTGTAAAAGAATGTGAAGAAATGTACGGGAATGTTTGTGAATCTAAAAAAATAAATAAATGTAGAGGGAGTAAAGGGAAGTTTGTTCTTAAATAACGAATTTTGAATAAAAGAGAAAACGTATGAAGATATAAAAGAAGGTAAAGATATTTTCACGGTAAGTGGAAATTAAAATGAAGGTTTTAAACAACACAACAAAAGTATTTTAGATTGGATACTGATCTTGTACTTAAGTTCTCATTTAAAAAATTAATTATCGTAATTACTGTAGAACATTGTTATTGACTTTATACTTGGTAATCAATTTATACTACTTTAAGTTCAAAATAAAAACCATAGTCCCAAATAGCTCACGATAATGTTGAATGAAGAAAAAGGTAGTTAGAAAGTAATCCAATAATTATTTTATTGGATGCAATCAAAGTTTAAATAAGCAAAACATATTACATACTAATTCAAATTCTTAATAAATTCCGTTTCCAATTAATGATTATTTCTCAAAATAAATAATTCCTGAAATAACCCAATAAATACAATAATTTCAATAACAAAATTATGTTTCAATAAAAGTTGAATTTTTTTCGACAATAACAATTATTGCTACACTTTCCCTCATTCTATCTGATAATTTATAACACAAATGATACCATGGTAATCAAGTATTTTGAATAATGTACTTGTTTGGGCAAATGTATTAATTTTAAAAATATACAATATTCGAGATAAGTGTACATACATAACGGGAAATATAAACCTCTAGTATGAATTTTACACAAAGATGGTTTGCTTAACTAATGAATATTTTAATGAAACAGGAACCCAGGGATGAAGTAAGTGTTTCATAAATTTTTAGTGTCTCATCAATAACGTAAGTTTTCATTGTTGTCTCTCAAACTGGATACCTGTGGGAACATGGTGCCTAATTATTCTCGATTTGCGGGATGATAATGTTAATTTTTCAATAGAAAGTGTCATGGTGAGTGAAAATTGCGAACAAGACGTCAGGCCTTTATAAAATACATGATACAACAACTTGCGTTACTCGACGTTAATGGTTCGAGACTAACTTTTACGTAGGCGTGTGCGACAAACCAAACACCGCATTTATTCCTCGCAAGAATGCACTCGTGCTTGTTTTCGATCCATCAATGAACTCCTTGTTAATACGTGTACATAACCAGATTGCTGGACGTGTACTTTTTTGCAATTTAATTCTTCTTTTAAGGAAACAATGGCATATATTGTTTTTTAGTCATTTATTTCCAAATTATAAAATGGTTCCTTTCAGATGATGAATTAAACAATGTAGTTTCACTTTCTTTTGTCGAACGACTTATTTGATCAGTAAAAATGCTTCCTTATAGAATAAAACAGTACAGTTTATTCAATTTTTCCCAGACCCTATTTCCTTGGAAACAATAAGCATTTAATTTCTCATAAAATTATGCTGTGATCGCGAAAAGAGAAAATAAAAGTAAGAGTCAACGTTACTTTTATACCCCAATTTATATCTCGTTATGTGAAACATTCTGTAATTTTATATTACAAAATCTTGCTTCAATTTGATCTTAATTTTTAAAACCACTCAATTTCGTACGAAATTACTAAAATAAGTGGATAAATTTCTAATAACTGATACAATTCGTGTTTTATGTCTTTATTTTGCTATTTAAATCATTAGAATATAGCTTGTCTTATAAATAGTTAAATACCACCATTTCTGTTAAGGACTGCTTTTATTACAAACAAAGCGGTGATCGTAAATTAATATTCGATAGAGATAAAGGAACTTTTGTCCTGAATTGTTTTACTGGTCCATTTAATTCATGGTCAGAACATGTAAAATTAAGATTTCGTAATAGAATTTCTCAAAAGGTCCAATTTGACAGATGGGCGTGCCTTCATTGAAATGTTTTTGAAGCTAAAAGGTCATATTAAGAACCGGTTGGAATATCGAAAATGCTCGACTTGACGTAACGGAATCAATTTGCAAATTATAACATCGAATTAAGTCCACGATTCGAAATGTGTATCAGGAATTTTCAGAAATTCTGTGTAATTCTTTTCAATGTTCCCGCGATCCCATCATCAATTACTGTACATTAAATATGTAACACATTCTTTCGGTGGAGAGGGAAACTTGAGGTCTTATACATACTTTCACCATGTGGGTCGAGAGCAACAAAGAAATATTTTTTAATTATTGTTCGTAGTCTAATTACTTAAATATTTCAACAACTTTTATAATTGCGTGAAGAAGTGCTCTCCACGCATTGTCTTCTTTTCGTATTTGTTATAATTCTTCATTTGTGAATTACCATGAAATAGTTTTTCTCAAATTGATAACTTTTGTGACACAAAATAATAATACAACAATTATTCTCTATTGAATAATTTATATTTCAATGGCAAATTCTTCCCATAGTATAACTTATTTTCCACATAAGAACTTTCATTATTTATTAAAACTATTATAGTAACTAATTAATCCTTTTAATTAGCAACTTAGCACGTTCTGATACAGTTGAAGAATTTCACTTCTTGTGGATGAGACATTGTTTTCAATTATTTATAGCTATTAATAGAAACTGTGAGAACCTGCATCTGGGAATGATATTAATTGACTAAGATTATTCAAGGTCACCAGTTTACATGAATATTATTCACAAACGGAAACTTTAAAGCGTAATGATGCATATCGCAAAGACGTATAAACAGACTAGAATTCTCAATGAGTGCATTCACAGTGTGATTAAGAAATTAAGGGAAAGTTTATGTGAACTTCACGTGCGAAATCCACTCTAAAGTGAAATTTCTTCAAGTGTGAAATTTCAGATTAAAGCGTGTTACCCTTGATCTTTCAGCATTGGCTTAGTATCCTGAGCACCTAATCATTAATTGGCTTTTATGGGTCGCATTTATTACTTCCGCGATTGAGGGTTTGCAAAATTTACATATTAAAGACACTCCACCAGATACTGACAAATAAATAATATTTGAGGTGAAAGAATATCTTTCAGTCTAAATCGAAAGTCGTATTTGGAATTACTATTACAATTGCAATTATTACTACATTTGTAATCACAAATATAATTGTAGGATTGCAATTGCAATTAAAATTGCAATTGTAATTAGAACTGCAATTGCAATTATAACTGCAATTGCAATTATAACTGCAATTGTAATTATAACTGCAATTGTATTACTAACTGCAATTGTAATTATAACTGCAATTGTAGTCATAATTGTTATTACAAATTGCAATTAGAATCGCAGATTAATATTAAAATGTATTCAGAGTTTTAATTCTAATTGTAATTGTAATTCCAGTTGTTATCAGAAGTTAAACCCTGATCCTTATACAAATGCACAATTTCAATTGAAATTTTAATTGCAGCAACAGCAACAATATTTATTATTTACAATTATAACAATTATAACAATTTTTATTACAATCGCAATTCTAAAAACAGTTCAAACTATAGTCACATTTGTAATCAGGATTGCAATTAGAAAAGTCTGTCTGCAATTGAAATTGTATTTAAAGTTGCAATTACAATTATAATCACAATTAATTATCACAAATACAATTACAATTAAAATGACAAATGCAACTACAATTATAATTTCGATTTCCAATTAGAATTACAACTATAATATTAATAACAATAGTGCAACAGAAATTAAAATTATAATTACACTTGCAATAGCAATGAGATTTTATAATTTTAATCTTAATTACTATTAAAATATCAATACACTACATTTGCAATCATAATTGAAATTAAAACTTCAATTACAATTAAAATTATATTCACAAACGTACGACTGCTATTAAAATTATAATTATAATTACAATTTCAGATGATAATTAGAAGATAAACTTTAATTCTTGTTATACAATTACACATTTAGAATTGAAATATTAATTGCCTCTGCAACAACAATTAGAATTTCTACTAAAATCACAGTTATAATTACATTTGCAATTAAAAATGTTTAACTGTAATTGAAATTATAATTCCATTTGGAATTGACATTATAATTACAGTAACAATTATATAATATATAATTATATAATAATAACCACAATTATAATTACGATATGGAATCACAACTAAAATATTATTATTATTACAACTAGAATATTGATAACGATAGTACAACTGCAGTTAAGATTATAATCACGGAATTACAATTATAATTACAATTACAGTTGTAATAAGAAATAAGCCCTTAATCCTTATTGCAATTGTATACAATCATTGTTGAAATTTTTAATTGCTATTGCAACAGCAATTAAAATTTTTACTAAAATCATAATTCTATTTACAGTTACAGTTATAATTACATTTGTAATTACAAATGTTCAACTGCAATTGGAATTATAAATAAAGTTGCATCTATACAATTATAATTTCAATCACAATAATAAATACAACTATAATTATAATTACGACATAGAATCGCAATTTCAGCTATTATATTAATAACAATGGTACAACTGCAATAAAGATGATAATCAGACTTGCAATTACAATCGAATTTGATAATTCCAATCTCAATAACAATTGAATATAAAGTGCAGTATACTTGAAATCATAATTACAATTACAACTTCATTTGCAATTAGAATTGTAATTACAATAGTAAAACTGCTATTAAAATCTTAATATTAAAAAGTATTTAATGTTTGAATTATAATTATAATGACATTAATTATCACAATTAATTATAACAATTACAATTACAAATTCAATTATAAATAAAACATTCAATATTAATTATAACCGAACAAATGCAATGAAAATTATAATCTCAGTTGCAATTACAATTAAATTTTATAATCTTAATCTCATTCGGGATTAAAAATAAATATCAAATCACAACTGTATTAAGAAATGTAAAATTGCATTTATAAACTCTGCATCACATCATTAACGGTTTTCAAAAATTGATGATTTTATCAAAATTGTATATCAAAATCAAAATTATTTCTTTATAAAATTTAATTGCCTTTGTATGCAAAAAGAACGTTTCGAAATGAAATTTCTATTAACCGCTTTTTAGAATTAGAAGAATAGGGAATGATAAAGAGAGAACGTAACTTTCGATAACTTTATAGGGAAAACCCGACAATAGACTTGGTTGAACTCGTTATTGATCATACGGATTCCTGGAAATTGAATGCGGAAGACCAAATGTAGAGTTTCCAATTTTATAATGAACATGAATTTCACGGTAATAGATTTTTCACGATTTACTCGTGCATGTATAATCTAGTAGCTTTGAGACGATTTCGCACAATTTTTCCATTTGGCACACATTATCGGTAACATTTCAATAGAAGTCAAAATGAGTCTTTTATAATAGATCATAAAAGTGTTTTACCCGAGTAAATTTTGTTAAATTGTAGATCATGTCAATCCAAAGGCTCTAATTTTGTCATTACCTTCAATTGTATATAATTTATACGTAATTTGAAAATCACTATTTCATATTGGAAAATACGTGCAAGTTCTTATATAGATAGAATTATGTCTTGTGTAGACACTTATGTGTACGTTCTTTCAATTAACAAAAAGTATAAAGGCATGATAAGTTGTTTATAAGAAAAGTCGAATACAGACATTAATTTTATCTAAATATTTTTTTTAAATTCAGCAGTTTTCGAATGTTGGGATAATCTAATTCTCCGTTTATGTAATACTCTTGTTTTCAATAAATCCACAGATTGAAAATTGTGTTACATATTTCACATTCCTTCCCACGTTTATTTATATTTATCTTTATCTATATATTTCATTATCTGATAACTATTTCCCAAGTCATAGTTCAACTCTAATAAAGCGTAGAAACATTTTCATTGCAAAGGCGATATCTATTTAAGCTACACAACCTAAAATAGCATTTTTAATTAATTTTGTGAAAACCAGTAAATTACGATTTTTTGCAATACTGTTAAAAGAATTTGAAAACTAGAAAACCTTGGGAATAAAATCCTTACAATGTAGAAAGAAACAGAAATTATAAATTATCGGAATTTTGTAAAACATTTCTTGTATATATGTTTTAAAAAATTCGCAATCTAGTCATCGTAAAAGTGTTTCAAACACTTCATTAGGTAATATTTTTTTTCAACAAACAGGCAATAAATCTGACTTATGATGCATTACGACAATAAAAATGAAAATATCAAAGATATTAAAGTTGAAAATGCATCAATTTCCTTTAATCTAGCTCTATAATTTCACTCTCTGTACTCTATATAAATTCTCTACGGTATAAAAAAGAATCGATCAAGGTTTCCGCAAGACAAGAATTTTATGCCTTTTTATTATTCACACTCATGGAATATGCAAATTATGTACTTCTGTGAACCCTCTCCTTCTTCTGTATAGTGTGGAGAATTTAATTTAGCTAGATAATTTAAATCAAGGAAAGGAAATTCCTATCGAATAAAAGCCGTGGCAACTTTCGTTAATGGGCTCGGTGCACTTTATAGATATATAAGAATAACGTGTGTGTACACATATGGTGTTATGGGCGCTGTTTATATTTACGTGTGCACATTGTAAGCGATCCGAGTAGCGGTTCTTGTGAGAAAGTTTAATGGTTCACCGACACTGGGTTCAGAATGAAGATTTTTATTTTCACACAATGGGACTCACAATGACTGACAAATTTTGAACTTGTTCTATAAAAACATGCGTATTTAGTGTAAAAGTTTTTCCTGTGAAATTAAACTACGCCAGAGAATGGAGGAAAGGGACTTTTACTTTCGCGTGTATTATGTCAGACGAGGCACATGAACTTCACTTTTACTCTTCATTCAGTCCCACAAATGTTTCAGTTAATTCCTACTTCTGAACGATTAAATAATTTTCGGACATTTATTCGTAGATTGTTATTTTTTATCCAATCTTGTTAATCTAATTTAGTGTTTTATTAAAATTGTAGCTGATGTGAAATCAATTACTATTATTTAATTAATTACTGTCTATATTAACGGTCAATTGAAAGTATATTATTATTGCTTTTATTTCAAGTGCAAGATAAATTGAAAATTAAATGATAAATAAATGAGTTAAAAGAAATGTGTGTATTTAAAATACACGTGCTTGAAATAACCGATGCGTTTAGTAGAGAAAAATTAATTTGTGTTAAAAAAGGTTATAAGTGGTGAAATTCTCACGAGAACGGAACAATCGAGAATTGCACGCAGTAGAATAAACTCTGTTTGGTCAGACGCAGAGAAATAAGATATAATCAACGAATAATATACGTAATGATACCGATGACGGGAGTAAGTGCATTTTAATGGAATAACAATGAAAAAGAGTATACCTAAATTTCTTTGAACGAATTAATTAAACTGGTATTTGAATCGATTTGAAAAAGTTTAATAAAAAGAAACCTATATTGGTCGGCACTTGGAAAAAGTTTCTTTCATCAAAGAAGAATACATTAATATAAAAGCAAACCAATTAATTTGAAATATAGTCATTTTAACCCAGATAACTTTCTTTTATATTAAACAATTATCTTCTTTCGTTTGAACTTCATTTCATTAAGGTTAAAAAAATTCTCTAAATCAAGAGAAAATACCTTTATGACGGCTATTTGAGGAACCTTTTGTTTTACTTCAAAGGGAGCTTTTCAAATGAATTTAATGATCAGTTAAGTGTTACAATAAGGATTTTTATTATTGTTGTTACTGTTGCTACTATTATTATTGTTAATAATATTAAATATATTGTTAATAATTAATGTATTAAATTTATTTCTCAATTTTTTAGGTTAAAATAAAAATACGGATAACAAGATATTATTTAGCGGATTTTCGTCATCATGAATAAAATATTTGGAAGATCGAACGAAGATCATATTGATGGATGAAAGACGCCAAATAGATATGATTTAAGAGATGTAAAAGTGTGAGAAACGATCTGTGACATAAATAATTGAGTCTAAGGTCGCGTAACCTGAGAATCTCACATAAGGAGCCGCGGATTGAGTTTTATGTCGACATGCACCATATGCACCTATAGGTTTGCATTATTTCGCGGGACTGAACACGTGACGATTGAACTTTTAGTAAGGCACCGGCTTAATATAGTTTATAACATTTACCGTATAAATCCGATAAGTAGGAATTTATCACCGTGCAATTTTCTTCGGTTGTTACTTTCACTGTTGCAACTAGTAGTACACGATACATATGTGCAACATGTGTGCGATTATTTCTTTTCTATTCAAGGACCTTGCCTTTTTTGGTGAAAGTATTTCTCAGCTGTTTTTCAAGTTTTGCAAATTTTTAATTATCACAGAACTTTATAACTGATAATTTGTTGAAAATTTATGGAGTTGCATCAATTTAGAATCTGTTCTTTATAATGTATTCTTAGGAAGATTGTGTAGAAAATAAACCAGTTGAAACGTATTACATAACAATGTTCGGTTTGAAAAGTTTTACACACAGATTAGAAGATATTTGAAATGGAAACTATTGATTTTAAAATAAATATTAATTTTTTTCCTATTTCTTGAATGTTTTGGGGAGAATTTTTGATTTTCAGAATACCCGATCCGAAAATTGGCAAAGCTTTTATTGTAAAAAAGGGTAAAGTTTCTGCATGTCCAGCATTCGGAAGAAGGGGAAAACTAATTTTTATTGGAAAAGGTATGGGAATGTAAAAGAACGTACAGGAATTTTCTATAAAAAAGGAGTTTAATAATAAAAACTTGATAAGGAACGTATAAAAACAAGGTATGCAGGGATTTATGAAATTTAAGCTCGAGTTTTCTGGAAACTTCATTCTATGAAGGAAATATAATAAAGGAATGTAAAGGAATTTAAAGAAATACAAGGTAATATGACGGAAATGTAAAGTAATGTAAAATAATGTAAAAGTAATGTAAAAGAAATGTAAAAAAATGTAAAAGAAATGTAAAAGAAATGTAAAGGGAGTGTAAAAGAAATGTAAAGGGAGTGTAAAAAGAATGTATGAAGGAATGTGAAGGAAAGTAAAGAAATGTAAAGTGAATGAGAAGAATGCAAAGGAATATACGGAAATGTACATAAATTGTATCTTAAAGTACTAATAAAGAATACAACCCAATGAAATAAGCAAAAATGAAGGAATTATAAAAAATTAAGCTCAAAATATCCAAGAATTGTACACGGACATTAATTTTGAGTTTCAAATAAATGTCAATGTACGGTAATGTCCGGGAATGTAAAGGGATGTACAGAGTTTTTAACTTGAAGTGTAAATTAAACTAGATAGATTAGTAACCAATAATATATATGCAGGAATTTTAGAATTTCATAGAGCTTAATTTTATATGGTAAATGTACCAGAATTTACGTAAATGTACGAAAATGTAGTGGGAGGTAACGGAACTTCTGACCATAATCGTGAATTAAAATGAAAGGATCAGTTATCTTAAAAATCAATACAGGATGCCCAAAAATCTTAACTGGAAGCACGCGGGAAATGTATAAAAGGTTTCGAAGACGTAAAATTTTAGCAAAGGTCTTTAAAATATTGTCAAGAAAGGGCCAAGAAATACATTTTACAAGAGAAATGAGCAGGAATATATAATTAAATTAATGTAAGGAAGTACGCGGAAATGTAAGGGGATGAGGTACCGGAATTAAATACAAGATCAAAATTAAACAAAATTAAATTTTGAACAGAAATTGTATAGGTAAGTAAAGGGATGAACCGGAATGTAAAGGAACGTACGGAAATATAAAAGGAGTAACGGGAATATAAAGGGAGGTACGGGAATGTAAAAAGAGGTATACAGAAATCAAGAGGGAAGTACGGGAATGTAAAGGGAGGTACGGAAATGTAAAAGCAGGTACGGGAATGTAAAATGAGGTACCGGAATTTCCACTTAAAACAATAATGAATATTATAATAGATTTTCAAGACGAAACACATAAACAAAAATGTCTAAAATTTAGTTAGAAAATAGTCCACAATTAATTTTTCACGGGAAAATACACGGAATTGTACGAAAATATAATTAAATTTACGGGAATGTAATGAAATGTATGAGAATGTAAGAAAGTGGACGGGAATATAAAGGGAGGTACCGGAATTGAATCAATGTTAGAAATTAAATAAACATATGAAAAACGTTTATATATAAAAAAAATAAATAGCATACGAAAAACTTCTAAATTCTTAGCTTAAACACTCGAATTAAATATGAATAGAAATTAAGAGTTTAGAAAACAAAAATTTATATAAAGACTTTGTTGGAATACCGGAACTAAATTAAGAATTAAAAAAAATAAAATTAAGGTTTATAGAACACGAAAATCCAATTGAATGAATATGAATTTTTTCAATTTTTGAAGAATGCACAGGAATTAATTTTAGCAGGAAACTAAACGGATATGTAAAGGGATGTAAGGGAATGTACTGGAATTTTGATCCAGGTATTTGCTGGACACGCTTATTATAAAGTTCAACTAGAATAGTGAATTATTATTCATAATTGCATTAGCAATCATAAATGGAATGTTTTATAGTTATTATTATTCTTTATAAAGGATCTGAAAAACATTCAAGCGATTCTAAATCCAATTATTAATTATAATAAATAACTGAAATATTTAATATAATTATTACTGATTCAGCTTGATTGAACTCTATTTTCATAAAGAAAATATGTAAAGCAACATATTTTAGCAATATCTTTAATAGAAGTAATTTGAAAAATTAATGAAACAATGACCGGGACTAATTATAGGAAATCCGATTTTTCACTTTGACACATTTCACATGCACTTTCGGGGGAAAGTTGAAAGATTCGCGGTAGTGTATAGAAAGGGTTATTCGTAATTTCATTTCACATCACTATAGTTGAATTGCGAAACACGTACCAATAATATAATCCTCATGGTGCACGTGATGTGGGAGGTGATGGGGAGGTTTCTTTCGTAGAACGATCCACCAAGAGTTTCACAGAGAGAGTGCAGCTGGGTAGAAATGACGACGGTCCTTTATAACCTTTCCTGTTGCTTTAGGTAAAAGTGGGGGTCCCTTGCTAAGCAATACGATATACGTAGGTTCCTTACTCTCAGTATATATAAACATATCAATGTTTGTATACATATATATTTATAAATGTATATATATGTATATTGATATGCACAGGTATAGGTAGAGAATAGTTTAACGTTCTCTCTCGTTTGCTACTTGGGCACACGACACTCGCGCGAGACAGGTTCCCATGAAACCGACATGGCCATTGCCAACCTAGATTACATTTCGTAAGAATAGAGCAAACTTTTAAATTTTCTTCTCATCGGGCTGATGAGATATTACATTTAAATATAAAAAGACACTTTTTATGAAAAAGGATTATTATTCAAAGAAGAGAGAATTATGGAAAATCTGAATTTATATTTGAAAATGTCAACTGACTTTGTTCAACAAGCATACGTAGAAGAGTGTAATTGGATTGTTGTTTGTAATGTAATTGTAGTTTATGAATTAAATACTGATCTATGTTTTGCTAAATACATTCTCTTTTTTACATTACTTTTGTATAAAAAGTATTTGAATATAATATATATTTGGGATAAATATTACGATTAAGCATTAACTCCTATATAAACTGTAACGCAATGTAATATATGATTTATTTGATAGCACAGATTTTTATCATTGTTTGTGTAACATCAGAATTACCGATTCACTTAATTGATGATTACGGACTTAAAATAATGAATATTTAAATCGAAGGACCAGCAATGTAAAAATCTGGTAAATTAAAAAATTCATTGTTTTAGAAAGGATTTCGAGGCGAATTCAGTATAGAGAATCTTGTCCTCATCATATTTTTATAATATCGTTACACCATATATTACTTTGCTTTCAACGCCTTGGGTAGTCACAAAATTAATCATTTTGGAATTTTTCAAAATATCTACTAATTTATTAACTA
>WNHD01000581.1:0-33889 GCA_011057455.1 Ganaspis sp. Gsp50
ACGGCAGACGTGCCATAGATTTTTCCATCCATTAAGTAGTGGCACAACAGACGCGCCACGGCACTAGCACGTCTGGTGTGCCAAAATTTTTTCCGTGTAGATACATGGTAATTTTGCATAAATCTCGCGCTGCTAGCTAGCGCCACGAAATTTTTCTACTCGGGTAAAACTACCACCAAACATAACCTAATTTCGTGTGATGCTAAGGTACCTTTCATCGCGACGCGTTACATATATAAAATTTTGTAAATTACATTACAATATTTTGTAAATATGCCACACTTTAGGAAAACTACTCTCTAAATCTAAAACATAGTAATTTTTTGCTCAATAGCGAAAAGTCATTTATCAATTGAAATAGTAAACATTTACGAATGTTTATCATTCATTCCATTATTGTAATGTGTAGATTAATCTATTCGATTTTGGAAGACAAGGTAATTGAAACGTGCATACAGAAGTAAACATTTTTGCTTATAAAAATAATTTCTAATTAAATATGTGAATTAAATACGTATCTAATTAAAATGCGTGAAAATTTCACTTCATTTACTGTAAAAACAAGTGTCTCAATTTAAGATGTTTTGTCCTCACTTTTGAAACGTTTGACGTGTTTTTTGACGTTAAACGTTTCAAAAGTGAGGACAAAACATCTTAAATTGAGACACTTGTTTTTACAGTGTTTGAGAGGACGCATTTATAGGTGAAGTTTCACTTTGTATGTAAATTCGGAAAGTTTTATATTTGTATTTATAACAATAATCCTAAAATGTACAGGGCAATAAACAATTTCAAATTTGTATCACGACTTTCTTCAAAAAATTTTTAAATTGACAGAAGACAAGCTGTAAATTTTTTATTTTGAAATCAGTCAATGTTTAATGGTGCCACATGGACCATGAGGCGTCCCATACATTTTACATGGTGGAGAAATTCACTTTTGAGCTAAAAGAAATCACTTTGAAGAGTATTAACTTTTAGTATGATTTATAGGAACAAAAGTACAAGAAAAATGTTTTTAGTAGAGTATATGAGTAAACAATTTTAGTAAAAAACATTGTCGAATTAAAAAGATTTTAATCAAATAAATTAGAGTTTTGATGAAACAATCGATTTTTTTTGTTAGAAAAAGATTCACTTTTGATGTAAGCTCAAATTGAGCAATGTTTAGATAGAATGTGTCCTCACCTAACTGGTCCATATTTGATGCGATTCAAATTGAGTAGCGTACTCAAATTGATCCCAGTTTCTGTGACGATGTAACATTGAAGTTATAAATTCATTCTTCATTGAAACAATGAAATTATAAATTCATTCTTCATTGTAACAATGGAATTATAAATTCATTCTTCATTGTAACATTGAAGTTATAAACTCATTCTTCATTGTAACAATGAAGTTAGAAAATAAACTAAAAACAAGTATTTCATTTTATATAATATTCGCAATATTTCAATAAAATTTTCACAAAATATCGTCGAGTAGTTATAGTAAAAGCTAAAACTTTTAGACGTAATTAACATCCATTAGTTATGATAAATTAATTTTCCGATAAATTTTAATAAACATTCTTAAGCTAATGTAGATTTGAACAAAAATCAATTTATAAAATTTGAACGCAACTTAATTTGTAAAATTTGAAGAAAAATTAATTTGTAAAATTTGAAGAAAAATTAATTTGTAAAATTTGAAGAAAAATTAATTTGTAAAATATGAAGAAAAATTAATTTTTAAACCTCAAAATGAATTATGATTTTTTATTAAAATACTCTCTCATTATTGATGAGAATGTAAAAAATGAAATAAATAATGAAATTTGTAATATTCAGAATTGAAGGAAATGACGTACTTAAACCATTGACTACAAAAGATTTATGCGCTGTATTGAATGTACGGTAAAACAGGCTTGAACTGATCATTTCGAATTTAATTATACTGACGCCATTTATTATTGAACCCTGAAGTAATATTCAGTTCGTGATCGAATTAAGCTCCTGTTGTTCGATAGAGTGAAAATACATATACCTGACCAGTTTACGCGATTATTAATTTGCTGTGTATACTTTCAGTCAATTTCAGTATAATTATAAATCCTTTGTAAAAACAAACACTGATTAAGAATTCAATTTACCCAACAATTTAAGCTGCTCTTGAAATTATCTACGTCTATAAATTATTTAATAACTTTTATTTCCTTTTCAATCAATTAATTTGGTCTTCAAATTGGATACAATCAATTTTTTATATTTCGTTTGTAAAATGGTTAATTTGGTTTGTTGTATACAGAGAAAAAGCAGAATGCTATTTTTCAATGCAATGTCTGTTAAATCTGTAAATTAAATAATGTATATATGTTAAATTCTACATGCCTTTAAAAATTCAAGTTGCACCTGAAACTTGAAGCTGATAATTGAAACACAATTAAAGGATCAATAATAAGTTGAATTTTTTGACTAATGAAAACTTTTAATAGCTTACTTTTAATGTTTTTATCATTATTCTGTTATGAACAACTTTCGATGTTGATTAAAGATTTCCGGTGGTTAGATTGTTTAATATTCAACTTAAATGCAGAAAAGTGCATTCTACTTTTAAGTATTTTATGGATTGTCATTAATATTAATAAGCTCTGATTCTAATCGCTGTTATAGCGCAAGTTCTAAATGTAGGTGTAAGGTCGTACATTTCATTGGCTTTCATTTTTCGAGGTCGCTTTAGTCTTCTTTTCTCATACTTTCCATCTCTGTACATAAATTAGAAATGTACTCAGATATTCTTCTTTCACTGTTTTACATTATTCCATTATATAGATTTGCCTATTATTCAAATGGAAATTGAGTTTTGCAAAAGAGTATTTAATGTGAAACTTGCAAAATCATTTGTTGATTCTGAATCCTCTTATTGGATAATGCATGAAATGAATACATAGAAGGTATAATATATGTAAATTGTCTAAAAATAAGTTATGCTTCCCTTGCTTTAGGCAAAAAGGTCATTCCAAACATTTTCATTATACAATTATTGTTTTAAATATGCTCTATTCTCAATGTTATTTTTCAGAGTTCTTAAAATCTTTCAACTTCAGTAAAATCTTTTAACTATAGTAAAATCTTTCCATTGTAATAGAATCTTTCAAGTGCAATAAAATCTTTCCTCTTTGATAAGAAATCTATTGCTTTTATCTTTGATAAAATTTATTTAATTGGAGATTCTATTAGCATTTTCGTGTGATTTTATCTGCAGATTTATCTACTTTTAGTTCAATAAATTGATTTTTAAAAAAATGACCTCAAACTATCGAAACAATAATTTGAGGTTAAAAATTACTTTTTATCGAATTTGCAAACATCCATTTGCATCGGTTCTCGAAAATCCGAAAGAAAACTTTTCACATTAAAACTGTCTTTTACTGGAATGTAAAAAACGTTTTTTTTTAATTTAAAAATCTACTTACTTTAAAAAATTACTTACTTCTATTAAAATTTCTTATTAATACGTATATTTGTTACTTAACCTATATATGCTTCCGGAGTTTGGCAAATCCAAAAGCCTAAATGTAGGTTTTCCGGTAGCCTACTGGTTAAATAATTATTCTATTTGCCGCCATTGTTTATGTAAAGTAAAATACTCATTTACAGTCTTATTTTTTTTCACGAGTGTTATACACGACTTCGAAATGCTCTCAATAAATTTCTTGAAGTCAGGTTTCATTCCTCTTCAAGTGGAAATTGAGCTACTTTATTCAGGGTGCAAAACCATTCTTTTAGAATGAATTTCTTATTTTGAGTGAAGGCCCTCAATTTTCACTCTAAAGGAGAGTAGAAACTTACTGAACAAAATTTATGGAGTAAACTTTTACGTTCATGTGCAACTTATAAATCACATAACATTTTATGGGTAAAACAAACAAATGAATTAGATTTTTATATGCTATGACGAACAGATGTTGTTTACAATATTATAAATATAATATAATAGTATTTATACAATATAATATATAAATACAATAATTTTTTAGATAAAGTTAGTTTATAGTTAAATTTGTGAAATAATATAAACTAAATTTAAATGTATTTACATAATAAATTTATAACATTTCACATTTTTTGCACTATACTCACGATATATTGTGAAGATTTGTTTTAAAGGTCAGAACAAATCATCATTGTTATAGTATTTAATTTTCATTACCATCTCAATACTACAGTCTACTGTAGCTGAGATGGTAATGAAAACTATATCTGACTTGATATCTTTAATATGTATTAGAAATTTCACTGGAAAATAGGAAGACAAATGAGGATCCTTTTGTTAATTAACCTGCCTTCAAGATTGAAATCGTTTGCCTTGAAATAGTTTGCATTTTTTCATGAAACACTCTGAATTTTAGTCTTTTAAAAACTTACTAAATTTTTAAAGGACTTTAATTGACTTGTAAAAGAGTTGATTTCAGTTTTATATTGCACAAATCTCGTTTCTTTCTAATCATTGCATCAATTAAAATTTGTTCCAATTTAATAGCTTTTCTGAATCGCTTAATTTGCGAAAATTTCAATTTCGGTTCACTTCAATTTTACACAATGTTTTAATTACACTTTTTTCTTTGACATTTTAATTTTCGAATAAAATCGATTAGCTTTTTGAATTTATTACGAATCGCTGGTTCATCGATCGTTTTTTTTATCAAATGGATTTTACACGGCTTAGTTGGTTTTGTATAGTAAGCTTTTTTTAGACTCAAGTTTATTACAAGAAAATGTAATACACTAATTAATTAATAATTAATTAGTAATTAATTATTATTAGTAACTAATTCATCAATTAATTAGTTCTATGATACCGAGTTTCGAAAAGTATGTCTTGCTGAATTCAACCTCCTGTCAGACATTCTGGTGAACTGACAGACAGAACCAAGGCCATCTCTAAAAGCACGAGTTTCATTTGCAAATAACTAGTACAGTTATCATATCTTTTCCACTACAATAGATTTAAAAATTTGTTTAAAATATCCGCAGTTATTGCTAATTAAAGTTATACAGTGTAATGAAAGTTACATATTTTTCGTAATAATATTTTCTTCTTGAGGAAGCAAAGAATCAAATTTTGATTTATGTGACAAAAATATCCATTTTTTATAAGTATGTAAAATTGGTAGTTTTTTTTTAATTAAAAAATTGGCAGTTTTTTTACTAAAAATGAGTAGTTTTTACTAAACATGAGTAGTTTTTACTATATATGAGTAGTTTCTACAAAACATGAGTAGTTTTTACTAAACATGAGTAGTTTTTACTATACGTGAGTAGTTTCTACAAAACATGAGTAGTTTCTATTAAGAATTATAATATCTTTATCATTTTAATCTGTAATTGATTGTTAGCTATTAAATTACTATAGAAAATTACTAATTCAGATTTAGAGAGCAATACCCGTGTAGAAATTTCCTGATCAGGCCTAGCGTCACGCTTAAAAGGCTGGGCGCCCGATCAGTACTAGCTGAGGCGCTAGCTAGTTTTCCCTATCAGATTGATTGCGTGTAACATTCAATTTATTTTCCTCATTAAAATTACTATCTAATTAAAAGTTTTTGTTAATTCGCGAAATTGACATTTGATTATTAATCACACAATATGGAAACGTTATGTTGTTACTGCTAGTTTTGATTTCCTGTTTAGTTATCAGTTTACCAGTTTGTTACGGAAATCCTCTTAGCAAAGTTTGCTTTATAAACGACATGTGGATTGTAACATTTGTATATTTCCGAATTAGAAATTTCGGGGACTTACTCTCATATATCTCAAATATCTAAACATCGCATAGTGTACAATTATTGGTTCTAAAATGATGAAAATTCACAATCCTATTTCATTAAATTGCCATTTTTAAACCTATTATTAGAAAGATCAATTTCTAAAAATTTTAATTAATCTAACTTTAGCCTGCTTTGAATTCCAATTAACCCGTTACCGCAGATCAAGCCATGCATATATGGTTTCGACATTTAATTATGTTTTTCTATATTTTTCTTTGCTGGCATTTTCAAGTTAATACATAAAATTCTTTTCACTTTTAAGATCTCTTCATTCATTTTTACTTGTTTTTTGTCTATTCATTCTATCTAGTATAAAAAAGTATGCATTTTATACGCATTTATCCATTTTATACATTTATCCATTATATACCTACGTTTTATTCATTTTATACATGCAAGCATCATCCAGATCCAATGATTTTGACTAATGTTTCAATAATTTGTAATGTTTCAATATTTACTCTATAAATGATGTTTGTTTGGTTTAGATTATACTTGCTCAGGTTGCTCAGTAAAAAAATTCATACATTTATCGGATGAAATGAGTATATAATGCATCAAAAGAGTATTTGACGGTTTAGATGAGTATTCAATCGATTAGATGAATATTTAATAGTTTCAATGAGTCTAATGAATCTAATGGATTCAATATAGTTTAAAAAAGTTGTTAATTTTCAATGCTAAATGTTTCAATGTTAAATGTTTCATTGTTAAAGATTTCAATCTTAAATGTTTCAATGTTAAATGTTTCAATCTTAAATGTTCAATGTTTGCTTTCAATGTTTGACTTTTGCGAAAGAATTTGCTAAAAGATGAAAATTGCGAACAATGCTTGAAATTTGTCATGGTTGTGGGAATATACTTTATGCAGAGACAAAAAGAGATGTCGCTTATTCTATTATACAGTAATTAATGAACACATTATGCGACTTTTGGGGGTTAAAGTGGAACCCTGTCGTGATTGGGGTGAAAGTTGGGTAACGACGGAGCTAGTAGAGAAGTTTGAATTGTTGTAGGAAAGATCGGGTCGAGTTAAAGGAGGTATTTAATTTGACCAATTAATTTTCATGTCCCGAGTAAAGTAACCGTCTAGTGAGATTGATGTTTCTATACTAATCTTGAGCAACAAAAGACAGTTTCACGTCTACGTGCAAAGTATTTTACAAGAACTGAAATTTAATCACTATGTAAATATTTTTCTTTTTATCTGTCAGCCCCAGACTGCTTCAGAAGAATTAATTTTCCAATTAAAGCAAAATACTTTCAAAAATTAATATAATATACTTATGTTAATAATTAATTATTGTTCCTGTTAATTTTTTATATACATTTTTTTAATCAATGATTTATATTAATGTTGTGATAATTTATAAATTTTAAATTATGATTTATACGTCAAAGATGGAAAGATATTCATTTTTGCTTTTATTGATTAAAAGTTTTTCAAGTTTCTTGAATCAGTTTTAATTGCTTTATTGTGAACGATTAAGTGCTTTTTGATTACATAATAATAATAATTGAACAAGTGTGCGTTATTTTCATTTCTTAAAAGAATCTTGAAGAAGTAAATTCTTAAAAGACTGTGTCAAATTCGTTGGAATGATTTGTGTTTATTATTGCTGACTTCTTTCAGAGAACTTATAGAGCTTTTTAAAAGAAAAATACTAATTATTTAAAGAGCCAATAATTAAAGTGCGAGAAAGTAGCTTTTGCGATATATTAGCGAATCGTGCATGAAATACGAGAATGTATTATTTTAATCAAGGGATTATTGCAAGTCGCGTTCCACCTTCTCACTGACGTAATTCTCAGTTGGGAACTTAAATATCATCAGATCCGCGCATCAACCACGACCGGCTTTAACATTTCCGTAAACTTCATTCCGTGAAATTTCAATTATTTTATTTCAAGCTGAGACAATTCCTTGCTTCTAAGAATCTTGTCTTCTAAAAATCAAAACACTTAAAAAGGTACTAAGATTTGTATATTTTGGAACTCATTGCATTACACTGAATCAAATGCAAAAAACAGGGGGAAAAATCCATCTTGAAATTTGCAAATTTGTAAAAATCCATATTTTTAAAAAAATAAATATGATCCAAAAAAGTGTAGTGTCTGCAAAACGGCTAAAAGTTTTTATATTTTAATGTCAAAACAAATAAAAAAAAGAGAAAGCTAAAAAAATTTAAGGAACACCTTGAAATTTGCAAATTTGCAATTTTTTATGTAAAAAATCCACATTTTTGAAAAAAGCAATATGATCCAAAAAAGTGTAGTGTCTGCAAGATGACTTAAAATTTTTGTCTTTTTATACCGAATCGGATAAAAAAAAGAAAATGCAATAAAGATTTCAGGAACACCTTAAAATTGGCAAATTTGCTATTTTTGATGTAAAAAATCCATGTTTTTGAAAAAAGCAATATGATCCAAAAAAGTGTAGTGTCTGTAAGAAGGCTTAAAATTTTTGTTTTTTTATGCCGAATCGGATAAAAAAAAGAAAATGCAAAAAAAATTTCAGGAACACCTTGAAATTTGCATTTTTTGATCTAAAAAATCCATATTTTTCAAAAAATAAATATGATCCAAAAAAGTGTAGTGTCTGCAAGATGGCTTAAAATTTTTGTCTTTTTATACCGAATCGGATAAAAAAAAGAAAATGCAATAAAGATTTCAAGAACACCTTAAAATTTGCAAATTTGCTATTTTTGATGTAAAAAATCCATGTTTTTGAAAAAAGAAATATGATCCAAAAAAGTGTAGTGTCTGTAAGATAGCTTAAAATTTTTGTTTTTTTTATGCCGAATCGGATAAAAAAAAGAGAATGCAATAAAGATTTCAGGAACACCTTAAAATTTGCAAATTCGCTATTTTTGATGTAAAAAATCCATGTTTTTGAAAAAAGCAATATGATCCAAAAAAGTGTAGTGTCTGCAAGATGGCTTAAAATTTTTGTCTTTTTATACTGAATCGGATGAAAAAAAGAAAATGCAATAAAGATTTCAGGAACACCTTAAAATTTGCAAATTTGCTATTTTTGATGTAAAAAATCCATGTTTTTGACATGTTTTTGAAAAAAGCAATATGATCGAAAAAAGTGTAGTGTCTGTAAGATAGCTTAAAATTTTTGTTTTTTTATGCCGAATCGGATAAAAAAAAGAGAATGCAAAAAAAATTTCAGGAACACCTTGAAATTTGCAATTTTTGATGTAAAAAATCATTTTTTATCTATGATGATGCAAAATGTTCATAAAATTATCATTATTAAACACTTAAACACAATTTTTATCTTAAAAAAAACTTTCAAGTTGAATTTAAGTCGAAATTGGGTTTAATACTTTAAAACTGAAGTGGGCTGAAAACACGATTGAAAATAAGGTTGAAAATAAGGTTAAAAACAAGGTTGACAATAAGGTTGAAAACAAAGTTGACAATAAGGTTGAAAACAAGGTTGAAAACAATTGTTTTGCTTGAAATCTATTTTAATGATATAAATTTGTTATAGAAATTAATATTTTTGTTTGCTTTTACTTTCTCAATATCATTCTCAAGTTTTAATAAAATTTTAATATAAAAAAATGCCTAGTACTCATTTAAAAAGTTTTAATTAAGGTTACATCTTCCCATTTGCATTTCGTTCTGAAAAGAAAAAGCATTGCATAAATTTTTAAAATTAAAAAAAATTGAATTTGAAAACATTTTAATTACAGGTCTGACCTTTTACTTTCCATGATTATTTTTCTTTTGAGTGTAAAATGTAATTACGAAAACTCTTGTATAGATGAAAGCTCTTGAAATGTAGCCAGGGTGCTCAGTGGTCAGGGAATATTTTATTTAAGCTGTACTCGAAACTCTCCAGTGTCTGTTTCAAGATTAATCACTTTTCAATAAATTAGAATATTTAGTACAAAACTGAAAACTGTATTACATTTCAAAACAAATTAAATCCACTATTCTCGGATGCCACTTATTCCACAATCTCAATTTAAAATTATTTACTTCTTGAATCCTGATGACTTTTATAAAAAATAAATTATATTTCAATTTATCTCAGCAATTTATAAAACCAGTTTTTTTGTGCAATTTATAAAACTGCAGTTTTATTAATTGCACACTACCAAAAATGGTGTCTTAGAAATGGTACAAAAGTGTTTTATTTTAGAAAAAATGTCTTAAATTAAGAGTTTTTTGTCTTTATAGCCAGATGTGTCTTAATTTAAAACGTTGTGGCTACAGTTTTTTTGAAAATATTAACTTGATACGAAAAAGTATCGAATTGGTCACAAAATCTTCATCAATTTGATATTTTTTGTATTAATTTGATATTTTTTGTATCAATTTGATATTTTTTGTATCAATTTGATATTTTTTGTATCAATTTGATATTTTGTATCAATTTGATATTTTTGTATCAATTTGATATTTTTGTATCAATTTGATATTTTTTGTATCAATTTGATACTTTTAAGTGAACTGTGGCTGAATATAAGACAAACTTGTAATAACTTGTAGCTGCAAAACATAAGTTTTTGTAGTGATGTTGCTTACACTGAAAAAATTTTATTCTAAAATTGAGAATATATGCTTAGCACCTATTTTAGAATATTTTATACAATATTCAGTTTATTCCATTCTTAAAATTGGAATATATTCTACATAGTTAGTATATATTCTAAATGGTTCGAATATATACTAACTGGGTAGCATATATTCTAATTTTAAGAATGGAATAAACTGATTGTGAGTATAAAATATTCTAAAGTATAGGTGCCAAGTATATATTCCTTATTTCAGTATACAATTTTTGCGGTGTATTTAGTGATTTAGATTTAAATATTTAAGTTACTGGAGACGAGAATAATTATGAGGTTAGCCAATTGCTTTTACAGTAGTGCAGTTCGAGAATAGTCAGACATACGGAGTTTTCATTAAAATCTCATTGCTATTTGCAAAAATGATGAATGAAGTAGATTATTAACATTAACATTTACTATAAATTATATTATATTTTATATTGAAGTAAATATGATCGATACACAGGAAAAATAAAATGTTAAATTTCAAGATGAACTTGAATTTTTACAGGCATATGCCTGTAGAATTCCAATTTACCTTGGAATTTAACAGAAGATGCATCTTCTTCAACAAAATGTTCTTTTTCAATGCATGCAAGAACATTTTGTTTTTTCTATGTATGATCATAGGCTATTACAACTAAATTCGAAATTGAAATCTTTTTCAATTACATTTATAACTCTGAACTAGAATGATCTATATACAACCTACGTCTATATATACAAGTCTATAACTATAAAAGCAAACTATAAATAGCCAGCGAAACTATAAGCTGTAAAAACAAACTTTAAACTTATAATCTTGTCTAAATGAATGCCATATTTTATCAAATTTGTAGTAATTAATAATCATTTATTTCAACCTGATGGCCCAGAAATGGACTTGGTTTACGTCTTTGGTTAACATAGGTACTTGTAGTAATTAATAAAGTAAAAATTTCCCATTGAATCACTCGTAAAATTCTGCGAGACTCTGGATAGTAAAAATACGAAAATTTCGCACAAAAAAAGAGTCCATATTTTTCTATCAAAACTTGACAAACTTGGAAAATTGTTTGCATTTAGGAACATCAAGTTTGGTTGCTGTTGATTGTGCAAACAGAGTTTGAACTTTATAACGATGGTTACGAGTTGTTTTATGACTAGACCTCAATTTCTATAAACTTGCTAACTCAATAATTCCCCGAAGGCATGAAACGTTATCGTCACAAAAAAGGCCGTAACTTCTATTTATCAGTTTTCCAATTTTCTTCAAATTTCACATTTCTAGGATAGAAGCGCATTTGCGAAAGACGTTGAATAACGGGACTAGACCAAAAAGTGCTGTATTCTCTGTGTCTTGTCGATCGAAACGTTCCAAGGAGCCTGAAAGAGTAGCTTGTAAAAAGTCGTAGGTACTTTGGTATTACGGGTGCTTGGTCTCGTTCTTCTTCCATTCTCTCTCACTCTCATTCTCTCTCTCTCTCGTTCTCTTTCTCTCTCACGTTCTCTCTTTCTCTCTCTCTTTCTCTTCGTTTGTTATCCCCTCTTTGAAAGCTCGATCCGAGCTTTTTGTGGACGCAAGCGCAATCGCAGGATTACATTTACGTTCCTAAGCAGTAATTCGTGGGGTGCGAGTCAGAGTGGTTGTCAGCCAGCGACTTGAACTGGCGCAGTATTCCAGTCACTCTTCTCATCATGAAGGTACATAACCTCCTCGATTGCATGCACCCACGAATAGAAATTTAGTCTCTTTATCAACTAGTCTTTCTTTACCGAAAATTGCCAATTCTTGCACTATATTTCTCCCTTAGTATTATGCTTCTTTTCGAAAAATTCCAAGCATAAAAATCACGTGGCCTTTCAAAACATGACGTCTTTGTGTTTGGCTTCTTTGGCCCATAAAGTGTGGAAAATTATTTTCAAACTTTTCATAAGAAACGTGTTTAATAAAAATTCTCTTGGTTTTATAAAGTTTATAAAATCAAAGTTTATAAAAGAAACTCTCTTTCGTAAATCGTTCTTTTTCCAATCGCAAGTAAAATTATTCGTCAGCGATTTTTATATAATCAGATTTTATTGATTTATCAGTTCAACAATTGCTGGAATTCCGAGAGGGTATTTGTTTTGGAAATGTTCTTAAATTTTTTTAGACATTTGTTTTTTTCAACATTTGGTTTTTCAAACATTTTTTAACCAAAGAGAGTTTGTATGGTATTGTAGATATAATTTAATTTTGTACGTATAATGGTGATTTTTGCAAAATTGATCTGTTTTGGATCTTATTACTTTTTGTAGACTTTCTTCTGCGAAAAGTGCGAGATAAATTTTTAGGTATGACGTTAAATGCTTTCCTGATGTAAAGGACCTAAGTACATTATAGCGGAAGTCACAACAATGAAGCGTGGTCGTTTAGCTTTAATACTTTTATGCTGCATTTATGAATTGAGCTTTTCTAAACTTCACCCTCGTAATAATCGTAAAAGTTTAAAAATTTGCTTTTTTCTTCGTTAACATAAAGTGCAGTTATTGTTCTCCAAACTTTCTGTAGTTGCTTTCCAATGGAAAGTTGAGTTATAAAAGTGATTTACCTCTGTGCAGAAAATGTGATTCTTAGAATTAACATTCTTACCTGAAGGCGACAAATCAATATCAATCAATTTAAAAATTTTCCATTCGATAGATAAAAATGTATTTAATAAATAAAATAATAAAACTCACAATTTACGAATTTAAAAATAAAAGTAAATATTCATCTATATAAAATTGAAGTGATTACTAAAATTAAAACGCTAAAAATAATTGTTTAACGTGTTAATTAATTAATTCATATTCAGTGATTAATTCATATTCTTACATGAATTCTGTTAATAATAATGGCAATGTTAATAATAATATTACATTCAATAACATTTTGCATAAATTTTATTATATCATTTTTTCAATTTTGTAAGCTGTTTAAATAAAATGTTTAAATAAAATGTTTAAATAAAATGTTTAAATAAAATGTTTAAATAAAATAAAAATAAAAAAATAACGTAAAATAAAATCTTGAGAGGCATTGAGTAAAGTTATATAAATATAATAAAAAATTGGACATAATAAAAGGAAAATTTTATTGAATAATTGAAATTCAAAAAGAAAATTGCGTAAAAAGTCATGATGCGTATATATTTGTTCTACACCCTGAAAACTTCATTTTTCATCCAGTGGTAAACCCTTAGGATTAATTACTTATTTTAAACACATCCTTCCTTTTAATTCATTAGTCGAGTATTCAAATATACTGCCCTACTTTATGCATAATTCATTTTAAAAAATCTTATTATAGAGGTACACTTTTTCATGTCATGAAAACGAGGATTCTAAAGAAAAATGGTTTTCAGTTGATTCACTCATTCAAGAATGTTGCACGAAGTTGAAAGAAAATACATTAATTGATGAAATCTTTACGTAAAATATTGTATATATACATCTATATTTGTTACACATTTATGTATTCATATTTAAAATTCCTATTCAAATCATTTTTAAATCTAAAATTTTTGTTAATTTAAAAAAATTTAGTACTATAAACATTTGAAGTTATTTTTTTTTAGTAGTTCATTACGTATTTAATCCATTTGTAGAAAAAGTCAGATTAACTGAACGATTCTTATATTTATAGTCAACAATGTTCTTGTTATTCATTATAAATATTTATTGCTGTCTATACTAAGAAATGGCAATAATTGAAGGAAGTTGTAATTTCTTTTAATTTACATGAAAAAAATGTCTATATTCAAACAACTAAAGGATAAATATATACACAAAATGAATAATATTTTGGTCACGAACTAATTATTTGTTTACTTCTTTTAGAAAATGTAAAATTAAATTTATAAATAAACAAAAAAGTGGATAATGATGTATGATAAATGGTTCACTTTTTTGCTAATTTATAAATTTAATAATTATTTTATTTTTTTATTTTTTTTATTTTTATGTTTTTGAACAAACTTTCAATTAATTTCTTTAATTTAATTTATTGGTCGAAATGAAATGAAGTTTAGATAAGATGAATTGTTAATTATTTTTTAAATACTATGATAATGCTCTTATTTCATGATCAAGTTTCGTAGTATGATGTATAATTAGTTAATTATGCATGTCAACATGTATATTCTTTTAAGCACGCGATTCCAGACTATAAATTACAATACTGATAACACATAATTCTTTATGCACAAGGAAGTATAAATTAATACATAAAATAATTATTTATCATACAGCGAGAAACATAAAACGGTTGAAATAGTAATTTTTAAATAACTCCGCGGTTTTATGTCAAAAACTTTTTACTGTAGATCATTTTTATCTGTCATAAATCTTCAAATTTATAGTTCTTATAAAACTCAACTTTCAAAGTTATATGATGGAAAAAATTCAATCAGAGTACAAGTATGTTTTGTAAAGTGTATATTTCAAAAATGATAACTTTTTCCATTTGTTTAGTAACGCGTGAATAATTGAAAATACCTGTCAGAAGTATCGCTCTTCAATTTTGAAAAAATAAAAGAACTTAATTTATTATTTGAAAACGTGTAGTTTAATTATTGCTTTTTCATGTGGAAAGCTTTTATTTCAAATGATTGAAAATAATAGTGATAATAATATAATGTAAATAATAGTAATAAAATAATATAAGTAATGATAATAAAGTAATGTAAATAATGATAATAAAATAATATAAATAATGATAATAAAGTAATATAAATAATGATAATAAAATAATATAAATAATGATATAATAAAATAATATAAATAATGATAAAAATTCAAATGTTTGAATAATGGACCTAAAGCAAGTTTAAATAAAGAATTCCATTTTTCACTTTTCTCTCCTGTTATATTTGGTATTTGAGACTAAACTTTGAAAATAATCCGAATTTAGAATCTGCGAGATTTAGTCAATCCTTCCTAAAAATATGAAATTGGAGTTTTTAAATCTGTATTATAAAATCGATTTGAACTTTTCAATTTAGAAACGGAAAAGTTAAAACGAATTGGAAAATATTGTGGTGTTTCACAGAAGTAACTTTTATCTTGAAAATGTACTTTCGTGTCTGACTAGAAAGTTTTGTTTCCACTTGGGATTATAAATACCTAGTCTTCGCAGGAACTGACTTTTCTACTGACATTGTAGATTTCTTTAGTAAAGCTTTCCACATGAACTGTTAATAAATTTGCACAAATAAACATCAGCGGCATATAAATCTTTTAATAAATGTGAAAACGAGATTTAAATATTAACAAATTTTAAATAATCAATTCAAAATCACTCTAAATTCTAAATTATTCTAAATTCTAAATAATTCTCAATTCTAAATAATTATCAATTCTAAATAATTCTCAATTCTAAATAATTCTAAATTATAAGTAATCCTAAATTATAAATAATTCTAAAGAATTGTTTACTTTTATAATTATTTATAATACGTGTTGTAAAAAACTGAATGTACATGCTGTATTGTATTAAAAATGTGATTTTAATGTAATGAATAATTTATTTATATAAAATGATAATTTAATTGTTTTAATTGATTACCCGTTTTAAGTAAACCATAAACCAAACCAAATAAATAATTATGTTTTTAGACGTATTTTTGAGTATTTTATTTTCAAAATTGGAACGCTGATTTATCGTGATGATTTTATTTATTTAACGATGATATGACACATGGTTTACTTTATATATTTATTAAACAATAAACAGTACTTATTTGTCATGTTGAATATAAGCATTAAAAATTATTGATATATCAAATATACGCACATATACACATTAATGTTTAATATTTGAAAATTATTACGAATTGTGAGCATAAAAAGTTTATTATCCCGCTAATTTCTGTTTCGCACATATATAACATTAAAGTCCAAGTAACTTAATAAAAAGTTTGATATTTTCTTCCCTTATAGTCGTTTCTTGCATAACAAGATTCATTAGTCATGAAAAACCGACACGAGAAAAAATTTCAGTACTACACAATGCATTAAATACCTAATAAAACGAACACCATAAAATAGTACTTATAACTTGTGTATACAATGTACAGTTAATACCACAAAAGTATTCGACTCTGTAATTCTTTTTCTAAAAAGATAAAACTACAGCACGTTTGCACGAATGTAGACAAATAAAAGATTGAATTGAAAAAAAGTACAACTTTTATGGCTCTACATTCTTGTAACCTGGACTCTGATTTTCTTGCAATTTGGTAAAGAAAAAGAATCTTGATTTTGTAAAAACATGACAAGGTGTATACAAGTTTCGGGATAAATTCGCATCTCTGTAGGTTATAATGGTTTTCATTCTCGCTGGTATGTAGTTTATGGGGTTTGCTTTTACTCATCTCTTTCTTCTTCCCTATTCTCTTCCGTTTTTGCTTAACAATAGGCACTGAGCTTAAGATCCACCAGATGCTGTAAGTACTCTAAACACGTTTCTGCTTTATGATTTTAAGCGCGCGCCCTTAACGGTCGACGATTTTACCCAACGGAATTGGGTCGATGAAAGGTTACTGTCCCACTTTTATGTAGAAACTTCGCAGTAGAATTTTGCCACAATTTATCAGTTATTGTCGTTAAATTTCAAATAAGCATGCTCCAATTGTCTCCATCATCAATAATATAATAATAATAATAATAATAATAATAATAATAATAATAATAATAATAACAGTAATGATAATATTATTATTTATTTATTTACAAACGGGACGATGCGTCATTAATTATGCATTAATAGTACTAATAATACATTTCCCTGACATTAAAATACATTTTAAAAATTAAAAACGTGAAAATAAAATGTCCAAAACAAGTCTTTAAATGATATGCTCAAGTATGATTAAAAGGTCATGATATAGAAATATATTAAGATAGATTTAAAGATATTTTATGTAATATTCAAAGGTAAATGCAGAGATAAAAAGATATACGCACTGTTGTCATGAAAATGTGTTTTGTTTCAATTTTCTTTATCGGGAAACTGATAAATTAGAAGTTTCAGAAATTGTTGAATGAATGATAAATTTTAAACGCTTAGCTAACCGGGAAAAGCATTCGGAAAAATAAATTACCTCGTATTTTTTCTTTGATTAGAATCATAAATTTTAGAATCGTGTGGGAGAGTTTGAAAAATGAAATTGGGGTTAAAGATTCCAGGCTTTATTTTCTTCTAAAGAAAGACAGATATTCT
Source organism: Ganaspis sp. Gsp50 (assembly GCA_011057455.1). Lineage (NCBI taxonomy): Eukaryota > Metazoa > Arthropoda > Insecta > Hymenoptera > Figitidae > Ganaspis > Ganaspis sp. Gsp50. Next base: position 17,603 of record WNHD01000581.1, read on the forward strand.
TCCATCATTTCAAGACTTTAAATTTTCTTCACGCTTCGATTGTATAATTGATTCGGAGCTTAATATAGAACCCAAATATTTATAAGCATACACACTTTTTGTATTTTTTGTTTTTATTTATTACTACGTATTTTAAGTTAATTCATTTTACGTATTTTCATTTACATTTTTATAAATTAAATGTAACGTACCTTACATGTATATATTTGTATAAATTAAATGTAACTTACCTTACATGTATATATTCATATAAATTATTAAATGTAACGTACCTTACATGTATAATTACATAAATTAAATGTAACTTATTTAATTATTAGAAGAGCATATAGGAGAAAATAATCTATATAAATTATATATTTAGATTTGCATCCTATTTTTATTTATTAACACATAATTTATCCGAATATAAAACTGATTAAAATCCTTTTTTTTATGATTTCATTTTTTATTAATATTACTGAATATTATTTCATTTCATAAAACAGTTTATACTTAAAAGTATCAAATTGATATCAAAAATATCAAATTGATGAAGATTTTGTGATCAATTTGATACTTTTTGTGATCAATTTGATACATTTTGGTATCAAGTTGATACTTTCAAGAAAACTGTGAAGGGAATTTTATGATATAATTTTTAAGTATAGTATATATTGAGATGCAAGGTAAATTGTTTACGACCGTTATTATTTTCTGTGGTTATAAAATCCGTGTCCTTTACGTGCTAAATGTATTGAAGAAAAAATGTATTATACTCTATTTTTCAAACTTAATTAAAATTTCTATGAATTAGTCCTAGATGTCATAAATCTCTTTATTACCATTGATTACTGTTTATTAATATATTTTCAACGAATACGCAAAGCTTTAAAATTATTTGGCTTTCGTTGTCAATTTTCTATTGAATCTGAACTTTGATTGATTGAATTATTTCACGTTATTAATCATGAGATCCAAAAGACGACCGAAACTCGATTTTTAATTTAATATTAAATTACTAAATTGATAATTAGAAAACTATAAGAAGATATAGACAAGATTTGTTTGTATAAAAAACATTCTTGAAAAAGTAAAATTTACGAATAAAATATTTCATAATAAATTATATTATTATAATAAAATTTGTATATTTAAAATATATATTTATTACAAATATATATATATATTTATTACAAATTATTATAAATATTATTTATTAATAAATATATATATTTATTACAAATTTTCAATAAATTAAAGTATTTTAGGTCTTGAAAGCTCTAGTTAGAAACATTTTGAAAAAAGAACCTTATCCATTTTCCAATTTGCATATCAACGTAAATCCACTTATTTGACATGACTGTAGCAGTAAAATTTCCATTCGTTCTGATCTTTCCCTCTTTTACGAACCAAGTCAGGTGATTTACAGTATCGATTTTGACAAGGGTGAATGAGAATAATAACAAGCTTTTAAAAAAGATAGGATTCCCAATTCGACTTCCCCAGTTCGATTTATCAGACACCTTATTATGCGTGAATTTATATTTAAAAAGATATATTATAGAATCAAAATTGTCACAGAAATAAAGAGTTTTTCATTTGCTATCTCTCTAATACGATATTTGATTATTTGTCTTTGACAAAGCGAATTTCTTGTATTGATTACATTTTGTCCATTTTGAAAAAGACTGGAAATTGCTCCGAGCTTTTGCAATAAAGTATGAAAAAAGACACCTCTGGGTAATAGCTTTGGTCTTTTAAAACAACTTGTTGGGCTTAACCCATGACCACTATTTTTCTCTCTGACACCGAAATATGAAACACTCAAATAATTCCGGAAAGCCAAATCTGAAATTTATCATTTTCGAGAAAGAAAAGTTGATTCTGTACTCTGCCGTAACTGTGAGATACTTCTTTTTCACAAAAATATTATTTATCTTTCAATACCATGTTTTTGATATAAAGAGAAATATTGCCTGTCTATTTTTCTTTTCTTCTTCTAAAACGAAGAAATTCCACTATTAAACATCAAAGTTAATGAAATTAATTAATACAACAAACTTTCTTCCCTACGATTGTTTCGAATATTTAAAAGCGCGTCCTAATTTTTCAAAACTGCTTTTTTGTCAGCGCACATAGAGAAATATACTTATATTTCATAAGATGTTAGCAATAACATAAGATGTTAGCAATAACATAAGATGTTATCAATAACATAAGATGTTAGCAATAACATAAGATGTTAACAAATATAACATAATAGCATAACCGAAAAACTGTGTTATACAAAAAATCTCTCAAAAACCAAAAAATGACTAAGAAAATTTAATTTAGATTTAATTGCTTACTTATAGCAGTTGCGGTCATTTTATTTATTAATAACAAACAGAGCCAGAGAGAAAAATGTATAAGAGTTTTTATAATTTTATACTTACAATTTACAAGTGTTTTTTCCTTTCTCTTTTTTTTAATACTTATTTAAAAGTTGGAAATATTCAACTCGAGGAAGTTAATTTTTTTCAAAGTAAATTAAATTAATTCCACAGATATATTTAAAGTTGAAGTTTCTTTCCTAGTACAAGTTCAATTTAACTTTTGGAGTGTAACAATTTATACTTTTTAATTAAAAGAACATGTTTTTGCATTGATAGTGATAATGTAATTTGAGTTTAAATTAAAAACTTTTTTTTCTCGTTTTTTTTAATAAACAAGAAAATATTGTGTCAATTGGAAATTTCATACACTAAATGTAGTGTTATTGATGAGGAGAAAACACCTCATTCCATTTGAAAAATTGAGCGATATTTACTTGTTTTGCCATCACTGACAGAGGTTGGTTGAAAAAGAATTGGAGCGAAACAATAAAAATATACATCCTCATTCACGTTATATGTTTGCAGTCACAGATCAAATTCCATAGATCTTCTCACTAACCAAACGAAATTGCTTTTCCATATGGGATTTCACATTTTTTTCTCTCTACCATATTTAATATCCACGCAAAACGTGAACCTTAATGACCCAATTCTTCCAAAACATACATACTATATAGGTGAAAATAATAAATATTATCGAAATTGTCGTTTGTTCGAAAAAATGATTAAACGAAGGTTTTCTTTGCTTTCGTATTATTTTTCTTTGCTTGATGTATTAGTATAATTTAATTAATAATTTAGTGACAGTAGTGATGATGCAATGATCGATAAATTTTTTTGTAGAGAAATCGTGGAAATGAAATCGTAGAAAATGTGTATTCTATATAAAAAATGCTATTTAAAACGTCTTCGTAAAGCTTTATTCAAATGTGCAGGAAGTTTTTTTTATGTTCGTAAACGAAAATTGAATCACATGTGAATTAAAATTGAATCACATGTGAATTAAAATTGAATAACATGTGAATTAAAATTGAATAACATGTGAATTAAAATTGAATAACAAGTGAATTAAAATGGAATCACAAGTGAATTAACTTTCAAGTTTATTAGAGTTAAAATATTGTCATATTTAACATAAAATTATACAAAATTTGAATTTTAACGTACAGATAAATTAAAATTGTCAAGATAATGTTAAATGTTAAAAAAACGTTTAATTTACATATCACAGTGTTCAGTGAGGATCAAATTAATCCAGAAAAGCGAATCAAAACGTTGCAAATCAACATTTTGATTCGCTTTTCTGGATCAATTTGATCCTCACGGAACACTGATAAAGCTGAGACTAATGATGGAGTTTCAGTCTTTTTATGCCTCGGGAAGTTTAGAAATGAATTTAGAAATTATTAATCTATTAATTGAGTTGTTAAAACATTGTGCAGATAATTATATAGGGAGAAAATTGTATGGCGTTAAATTGAAAAGTTGCCTATCATAATTTTTTTATAAATGTTCCACTTTTGTCGCATAGTTATAGTTTAAGTCGCCTAAAGCAGTTTTCGTCAATGAGCGTAGTTCAGCATAAAGTGAATCATGTTTCATGAGAGGGTGATTTCCAATACCCAATTACCGGAGCCTCGCTATCTTCGAGTATAAAACTTATCTATTACCTTTCCCTCGTTACACAGTAGGCAACTTAAGATTTTAATCTTTAGAAGATCAATTCTTAAAAGCATGGAAATTAATTTGTTCAAGAATGAGGTCTTCGATTCTTTGAAATGTCTTTTAAAGGTCACAGCTCTGGAGAAAATTCTATGGTGAAATGTCGACTATTATATATAGCGTTTAAGAAATTATAAGTTTTTGATCAATCTTCTTGAAAAATAACTCCCCAAATTTGACTAATTATTGATCAAATTTAATGTTTAATTTAATAACGTGGTAATAAGAGTATCTCTTTTATAAATTTTATTTTTATACTAACAAATTGAGCTTAAGAAACGAATATATTTACACCATACAAGTACGCAAGTTGAAAGTGAAAAAGTAAAAAAGTGCTAAGTAAAAATAAAAAAAGTGATAAGTAAAAGTAAAAAAGTGATAAGTAAAAGTAAAAAAGTGATAAGTAAAAGTAAAAAAGAGCTAATTAAAAGTAAAAAAGTGATAAGTAAAAGTAAAAAAGTGTTATAAGTAAAAGCTGTATACGAAAGTTACATCCTTGTAAAATACATTGTTTTAAAACCATTTCATATTCTATAGAATCCATTAGTTTTTTGCAATATTTTCGGAGAACAGTGAATTTTGATGTGAATTAGCGATTTTAGCATATAAAATGTTTTTTTCGCTTTTATATTCGAGTAAACACTAAAAAGGAGATTAAAGTGTGTTTTATTCCACTAAAAAGTTTAATTTGTGTTTAAATTTAAAGTTGAAATCAGTTTATATTGAAAATTCAATTAAAACTGTATATACGTATTTATTTGGAAGGTGAACAATTGCAATTTACCTTTCTGAAGTTAATTAATAGAGTTTCCTCATTCGAGAATTGTTTTAATTTGTGGTGTAAAGCATCCAATTTGTAATATTTGAATGGGAATTTTCAACAAAAATTTATCAATATATACCTCTTCGCAGTGACGTTCGTAATTTCATTCGAAATAATAAATTATAAACATAAAATCTATCTTAATATATTTGTTTCAATAATCATTTTCTTGTAAAGTTCCAGTTTTGTAACTTTGAATGATTCTGGAAATGAGTTTCTATTTCCAGTTTGCAAATTTCAATAGTTGTGTCATTGTTAGATTCTTGAGAAGCAAAAGTTAGAAGATAAGAATTCACAAACTATTTGCAAGTTTTGAATGAAAATACGGTTTTGTTAATTATGTATTTTTTAAACAGTGTTGGAATCGAAATAATTTATATATTATTGAAAATTAGCGGATAAGTATATCTACTAATCTGTTTTAGTATACTAATCTTTTTTAAAGTTTTTACGCGAAGAGTATTTCTTATTACATTATACGAGATTATAAGTTATTGAAAATTAGAAGCCAATAACTATGTTAGCGATTCTTCTTAATCGTTATTAAATATATAATCTCGTTAAAAGCTTATTTCTAAGTCAACCACTCGATTTAAAGTCAGGTAAAGTGGTATAAGGTAAAAGTATTCAATAAAACGTTGTGTGTATTAGTAACGCGAACATCAATATAGCAAAACTTAAACAAAAGAGAATTAAATCCCATTTACAAATAAACCTATAATACCTACCTAATAATATTTAATTATTTTAAATGTTGTTTAACATTAAACTATTTTAATAATATATATTGTAATAATAGTATCACTATTACAATATTAATGTTAACACTGTAAAAACAAGTGTCTCAATTTAAGATGTTTAGTCCTCATTTTTGAAACGTTTGACGTGTTTTTTTACTTTAAACGTTTCAAAATTGGGGACAAAACATCTTAAATTGACACTTGTTTTTACAGTCAATGTCTTAATTTTTAATTACCCAGTGATCCGTAAGGATCAATTTGATCCTCACGGTTCACCGTGCATTTTAATATTTTTAAATGTTTAAATATTTGTAAAGACATAATTAACTTAATAAGGAAAAGGTTATTAAAAGACGAAATTTTTTTTTAAAAATTTAAAAAAGAAATAGAAAGAAAAAAGAAAAGTATTAAATTAATGGAGACAAAAAATCTTCTCAAAGAAATCAAAGAGATGTTGGATGTTATTTTCCTTTAATAACTAAAAGTTCGACTTTTTTCAACTTTTTACCGTATGGGACAGAAAATGGAGTAATTAAATAAAAAGTTTATCACAACTGGAGATGTGAAAAACATCTAGTCTCGGTATGTAGGTATTTATTGATTACAGTAGATTATGTGAAGTTGGCTTAGTCACTCTCTTTTCTTTTCATATTTATAGCTCAAATAGTAGATATATTTGTATCTGTGTCTGTATTTATATGTCTATACCTATCTCCTGCATACCTACCCCTTCTTCTCCTACTACTAGGCGCCCTGTATCTCTTTACTGACACATTTTCGTTGAGTAACGTTACTCAGCCTTCAACCCCATTCATCTGACCTTTTAACCCGGCCATGCACAGAGACAGTAAAGTTGTGCTTCTAACAGCTTACACAGAACCGCGACTCTCTTCCAAGATGCGCAGAAGCTGCGATAATAATATCCGTTTTCCCAATGGCCTTTTCCTACATGTGGCTAGAAAAGTCATTGAACGATCTTATCTTCTATTCGACCACTTTTGGCTCTTAGGAACACTGTTTTTTGTCTAAAGAAAGCATAATTACTATACTAAGTTAGGAGAACAACACAAAAATTGAAAAGTATTTTTACTTTTTAACAACGTACATAGCTTAACTGTTTTTTGTATATGTATTTTAAATAATAATATTTCGAATAGTGTTTCGAAAAACAATATTCGAAATTATTTTCGAATAGTGTTTCGAAAAACAATATTCGAAATTATTTTCGAATATTGATTGCTAGATCTTTGTTTTATTAATAAGAACACTTAACAAAACAAATAGGAACACTTAACAAAACAAATAGGAATACTTAATAAAAAAATAAGAATATTTAATAAAATGTTCGAAGTTTATTTTGTGGTAGTAAAATATGTGCGGTGATAAAAATACTTTTACTCACGGGCCAATTCATGATTCATTGATAGTACGATTGCTGTCTTTTTTACTACATTACACAAAATCTACACTGTAAAAGCAAGTGTCTCAATTTAAGATGTTTTGTCCCCACTTTTGAAACGTGTGACGTGTTTTTTGACATTAAACGTTTCAAAAGTGGAGACAAAACATCTTAAATTAAGACACTTGTTTTTACAGTGTACAAGCCCTATAACATACTAATCTTGATTCTCGTGGATAATTACTTGAAAATTAGAAAGAAGGAAATAATTCCTGTTTTTAAGCTATTGAAAAGCAGATAAAGCAAGAACTATACGAATAAATAAAATATTAAAAAGAGGATATTTAATTACGGTAAATGACCAAATCTATTTCGTATAAATATCAATACGAATTATAGCAAAAAGTCGTCCAATACTATTTCTAATAATTTTCTGAAAAATTAGTATCATAAATGACAAGTCGATCAGTCGAAAATAGTCATGAAACAAGTATACACGATTTTAATCTCTTTAAATACGTTTAAATATCAGACAAGAATTTAGAATATCGAGATTTGAATCGTGGATTTACATAATGAAAAGAATATATTTTTAGCCACCCCAGCAATTTTGCAATATACCACCTCAGCAAGTGACTAAATTCAATTTATTTAACACGTATCTAATACTTTTTCAAGTTCCTTTACGATTGAGTTTCTTTCCCCGGCAGGAAGTTAAGGAACTTTATCTTTTGTTCTAAAACCGAGATAACGTTCCTTTCTCGATTGCTTTCGATTGATCGACTTAATTTCCATTCGTGAAAAAAGTTTCCTGTCCTCGGTAGATTTATGCTTTAGGTATATATAGACCATTGCAACATAATACCCAACAATAAAACCTCTCTTTCAATAATATCCGCATTTTCTTTCAATAATGAACTATTAAAATATAATAACAAGAATGCATTCTATTTCCTATTCCCATGGGAATAGGAATTGTCACATTATAAATAGGAATTATTGCATTTCTAAAGATATCAATTCGATAATTGCTTTTGTACTAAAAATATATGTATATTGAAGATGTGCATAGAAACATTGTATTTTGAAGATTATGTAGAAGAATAAGATATCAGGATATGTTCACAAAAAATGTACATGTACAAGAACATGTATAAAGTACATGTATAGAGAAAAGCTACGTGTGTACAGAAAAGTTAAATGTATAAGAAAACTACGTGTACAAAAAAGTTACATGTATAATAAAGTACTACATGTATAATAAAGTTACGTGTACAGAAAAAAGTTGCATGTATAGAAAAAAGTTACATGTATAGAAAAATTACGCGTACAAAAAAGTTAAATGTATAAAGAACACTACGCGTACAAAAAAGTTAAATCTATAGAAAAACTACGCCTACAAAAAGTTAAATGTATAGAAAAACTACGCGTACAAAAACGTTAAATCTATATAGAAAAACTACGTGTACAAAAAAGTTACAAGTACAAAAAAGCTATACATGTATATATAAAGAAAAATTAAATTACAGAAAAGTTACATGTACAGAAAACGTATAGAAAAGTTGGATATACAGAAGAATTGCATACCGAAAATGAATTTAAAAAAATATAATACATGCAGATGAAATGATACGAGTGGAATTCCGGTAGAGAGGAATTGGCCATTTTCTTGGAAAAGCATATTCTAGAAATCAATATGTGTATGGCAATATCGATGTTTAATCCGATTCAGGACAGTGGACATTCATGACATCAACCCTCTACCCCTTTATGTCCCAAGTTTCCACCACCCAGAGCGGCGATGCGATTCAGGGGTGAGCTTTCATCTGTTAAGTCGCGGGCCACTGACCGTTCTTCTGACTTGCGCATTCTTTATTGCCTAACCTCGCCCAACCTAAATTACCATCTCACAGGTATGCACTCGTATAGTTTATCATTCAAAGTCAACCTACATTTATCCCCTTTGCTTTTGTGCCTGCCTGCCTTGCCTTAACCCTTGATAGACCAAATTAGGTTTCTAAAAATAACCCCGGCCTTTTAGAAGAAATCGGAAGTGACTTTTACTCTAAATGCATTTCAACCTCTCTACTTTTTATCATTATTAAACCCACAATTCTAATTCTACTGACATTTATTAATTTCTGACATTCACGTTTAGTTTGATTTTTATTCTTAATATATACGCTACACAGTTTTTTTGAAAGTATCAACTTGATACCAAAAAGTACCAAGTCTATCATATAAAGTATCAAATTGATCACAAAATCTTCATCAATTTTATATTTTTGATATCAATTTGATACTTTTAAGTAAACTGCGTAAAGAAACGTGGATTGTAATCGGTTTTATAATCCTCTTTTTGTTTCACACGAGAGGAGCATTAATGAATTATCGTTATATTCAATTGTACTTATAAAATCGTCATTATTTATAAATTTACTTTACAATTTGAAATTTACAATAAATTGTAATTACAAATTTACAATTAGAAATTTACAAATACAAATTTACAAATACAATTACAAATTTACAAATACAATTACAAATTTACAAGTACAATTACAAATTTACAAATACAATTACGAATTTACAATTACAATTGAGGGGTTCCATAAAATAACACGTTAGGCGTGCGAACTTTTCATTTTCTACTTATACAGTATTGGTCAGACGAAGCACGTAAACAAGTACATTGTCAGTTCGCGCGCCTAAAGAGTTGTTGCATGGAACCTCTCAATTACAGATTTACAATTATACAATTGTAAACAAAATTGGTATTAAAAGCAAATTAAAACTTGAAAATTAAAAAAGTTGCATATAAATATTGTTTCAATGCAGAAATGATAGAAATGATGAAGAATTCTATTTGTTTTGTTTCAATTACATAGAACTGGTTTTTCTATTTGTTGGAGAAAATTCATTACGAAAAAGTATTTTTTAGTGTGAATTGTGAAATAACGATTGTTATGTAGTCGATCAAAAAAAGTTTTCATTTTTGAGAGAAAAGTCATTAAAAGTATCGCTGCAAATTATGAGGAAGGTATATGTAGGTTTTTTATTGTAACTTCGAAACTACAAAGCATTTTCAAAACAATTTTTTGACAGTTAATGCATGTATGAAATATTTCATGTTTTTCAAATGAAGAAAACGAAACATTGAAATCTAATTTACATAATCAATTAAAATAACAAATGGAAATAAATAATAAAAAGTTTAAGAAAATAGAAATATGCGTGCATACAATTATATGGAAGTATAGAGAGGGAAAATTCCAGGAAAAATTCCTGTGCTGGGATTTGTAAACATAGATGTATGTCAACATTACCTTGAATTTTATGGTGCTTTCTAATAAACATTGACGGAATTTCAAAACACATTCTCTTGATCTGAATAAGTGAAATACACTTAATAATGAGTCAAAAGTCTTCCACGTGAAGTGGAATAATAATTTCACTAATAAGTTGAATTTTAATTAACTTATTTTTGTGTTAATTTCACGTATATATGCACTTATTGAAATATATTTCAATATAAGTTTTCCACGTATTGAAATATATTTCAATAAGTTTTCCACGCATACGTGGAAAGCTTTTAACGTACCTGTTAAGTTATAAATTAAGTTATAACTATATATAAAAAACACTATTATTAGTTTAGTTATTCACGTATTAAGTTATTGAGTCATAAAAAATAAAATATATTTCGCAAGAGTGCGGCACTTTTAGAAAATAAATTTTTCAGATCCTCACTAAGATTAAAAACAAGCTGAGCTGGTCGTTTAACTCGTATTGCACGTTTTATGGTTTTAACAAAATACCGGGAAACGCTTTCGTGCATCATGCAAAAGATTGTTTAGAGGGCACAAAGAATGTTGTGTGTATTGTTTCTGTGTTCATTAATTCTCAAGTAAAGATTGCGATTGACTGTGAAAAAAAAGTTGCTATCAATTAGAAGCACGTCATTCAATTTAAATAATAACATATTTATAACTAGTTACACGTTGATCGTATTAAGATTGGACTCTATCGATTGCAATAATTCTTTACAAGGAAAAGTGAAAATTACACAAAGATTAGTTATGTTAAACCACCCACTTGAATATTTTTGCAGTGAAATGAAAACTAAGCAGCTTTTAGAAAAAAAGACTCAAATAAGAATAGTTTTATAAAAGAGGAGGATTTAGAATAAAGAAATACTTTTGTGACGGAATAGTGTTACAAAAAGTAACAAAATAAGGTGCAAAATGTAACAAAATTGTAAAATGTAACAAATAACTTTGTAACAAAATTGTATTATGTAACTATGTAACTATAATTGTATGGGGTCGTTCACAAACTAGGCAGCCCATTTTTTTGGAAATGTTAACCCCCCCTTCCCCCTGACGAGATATGTAGTTTGTGAATGACTCCTATGTTTATAAAGTTATAATAGTTTATAAGCTATTTATAAAATTTAGGAAAGATAATGTATATAATTTAGAAAAGATAATTTATATAATTTAGAAAAGATAATTTATATAATTTAGAAAAGATAATTTATATAATTTAAAAAAGGTAATTTATATAATTTAGAAAAGATAATTTATATAATTTAGATAAGATAATTTATATAATTTAGAGAAGATAACATTTACGGTGCTTTATCACAGAAAATAAAAATGCTTGTAACTTAGACAGTAATTTTGTTTTATGATGCTGCGTGATTTCACAGAAAACGATTCAATTATCTTTGATATAAAGATGAAAATGTGTACTCTAGATAGATGAGGAAGAAATTATTTATCATTCTTTCTCAATTTTCTATGAAATCGATATCCTACAGTCTGCAGTGAAACGTTAACTTTTTAAATGAATATTGTATCAAGTTCGAAAGCAGCACTTCATTTTCTATATATATGTAATTCTATATATAATTCTCTAATTACCTATATATAATTCTCAAACACGATTTTTATTTTAGAATTTCTCGAAAAGACTTAATTAAAAACTTCTATCGCCGTGATTTATTTAGAACGTAGACTCTTCTTAGGAGTGAGAATTAACTTGAATTCGATTTAAATTATTTATTATTCGCTATAGCAGAAAAATGTTTTCACTCTTGAATTTCGAACAAAGTAATTAATTTCCAAATAATAGATATTCGATATTTAATCAATATATATTGTTTAATTAGAAATGTCAGCAGTGTTGATGGATTAATATTTGAAACGCGAAGGAGACTGAAAATTTGCCTGAAATTCTATCCTCGATTATTATTGTATTTGTTACGGTCAAACTCTGAATTTTGATATCTCGAAAATAACCGTTTCTCCGAAATACGAGAATTCTGTCATTTAACGTGAAAAATAGTAGAAATTCATAACTTTTTTCGAAATACCTTTAAATCAGTTTCGTGAAGTTGTTTCTATTATTTAAAATTAGAAACATTTAGTCTACATTCTCATCAATAATGCGAAAATATTAAAATGTGCGATTTCTGACTTTTGATCATATTGACTTCCTCATGGAAAAGTTTCCTCCAAAATGAGGAGACTTCCTAATTTTTATTTTTTATTTTCGTTCTAAATTTTCGTTGTTTTCAGTTTTTTAATTCTACAATTTTATATATACGAGTATTTTCGTTATTCTCTCCCAGCATAATGTACATGAAAATTATTTCAATGTTAGTGAATCCTTTTGAAAAAACCACTGATGAGGATTGCTATTTATAAAAAGAAACCTTTTTAGAAAGTGAATCCTTAATTACTTGGTTCAAAAGTCAAAGAAAATATCAACTGTATATAATTTTAAGAAGTCAAGCTTCATTATAGAAGGAATAAACGTCTTTTATTCTTATTTAAAAATTCTCTCAATTTAATTTTTATTTCCTTCAGCTTTCTCACTGAAGCTTATTTAAGTATCAAAAAGCAAAAATTCAATTAACTAGAGCTATTTATTCAGAAAGAGGATTCTTCATGCTGGCCGACTCTTTTCTGTAAAAAAACGTGTTTTTTTCCTGATTTGTAAAAATATTTTACAGTACGTACAACTGAAAATGTACATATTTAAGTTTAAAGTGTATTCTCACTCGGAATAAACTAAAAGGTTTTTCTATCTTTTGCATAATCAATTAGGTTTTTACATAAAACACCAACTGAATTTTAAATACTAATCTGTATTTTCAGCCAATAGAGTAAAATAGTTTTTAAAAATAATTGCGGTCAGAGATTTGTTGTGATCGAAAATCGTTTGATTTGCAGAAAATCGTTTAAGATGGTGTGTACAGTAGAATCTTTCTAAAGGACCTTTTTCATTTTTTTTAAAATAAGAAACGACAAATACGAAACCATAGTTAATGTTATTAATTAGAAAGAACAGTTAAAAGTATCTGCTGCAAAAAATCTTATTTTATAAGCTTCAAAAACAAAAAACAAAAAAAAATCTTTAAACAAACAATATGTTATGCACAATTAACAATAAAATTAAATCTTATAAAAATTAACACAGTTTTCTTGAAAGTATCAACTTGATACCAAAAAGTATCAAATTGATCACAAAAAGTATCGAATTGATCACAAAAAGTACCAAATTGATCACAAAAAGTATCAAGTTGATCACAAAATCTTAATTAATTTGATATTTTTGATATCAATTTGATACTTTTACTGTGCATAGATTTAATTATAATAAGAAAATTTGAAATAATGAACATTTTTTACAAAATGAAGTTTGGAATATGTTTGTTACAAAGATTTATTATCATTATTACACGATCATCATGATTACATTATAATAATTATTACACGATTATCATGATTACATTTAAATCTTATCGTCTAACAATGGGCTCGTTTTATTGTTTCAGATAAAGTGAGAATTGAAGAAAGGCATTCTTGATACGCTATCAGCAGAAAAGCACTGACTAGACTGATTTAGAATGGATCGCGAGTGGAGCCAGACGAGTTGTTGGGACAAACTAAAGGTCTCGTTTAAAGGGTTGTAAAGTCGCGCCGTGTAAAAGCTAAGAAACGAACGGGCAGAACACTTAACCTCGATCGCTCAAAGTGCCAAAAGCGCTTTCATTTCACGCGATTTCCAAGGTGAAAATAGTCGTGAAAATTATTATTCAACAAGAGGACTTTGAAAAGAGGTTCGACGTTAGTCGCATTCATTGTGCATCACTTGAATCTCAATTACTCAAATTGCAACATCGATCCAGTTATAAATCGTGTTGAAATTAAAGTTTTAACAAGTTCTTTAAATTCAATTAGAGCCCAAGTAGAAATGTTACAGTGTTACGTGTTCATTGTTAATTATTAGCAATATATCTCCGTCCTGATATGATGAACAACTTGAATCAATCATCGAAGAATAATATACTTATAATTGGACTAACAATAGGAGAAACTTGTCAATCGTCGAGGAAGATTGGAGGTTCCTGTATACTGGAGGATTATTAAAAGAGCCTCGTGACGGAGGGCCTTCGTACGGCCCTGGCGCGGCTGCGGCACTGCACCCCTTCCGGGGGTTCCCTGCCAAATACCCCGAATCCACCCTCCACCCCTGAGCACAGAGCCAACGTAAGTCGAGTCAAAGTACGTCATTTTTTTTCATTCTCTTCACTTATCATCTCCTATTCACTAAAATGGAATACCCACTTTTCCAGGCTTTTCACACTTTAAAATTGATCAACCTCGTAATTTGTAAAAAGATATATTTGTTCCTTTCTACCATTTGTAGCCTGGACAATTGAATTTTAGTTTTGCAATTAAAAACGTTATTTATTATCAAGTTAAAGAATTATACAGCTTTTCGTTAAATTCGTCAATTTTTTATAACATTCATTTTTAAAATTCGAAAAGCTTGTATGAAGAATTATACAGCTTTTCGTTAAATTCGTCAATTTTTGATAACATTCATTTTTAAAATTCGAAAAACTTGTATGTACTTTAATTTTTTTTATACTTTAATTTTGTTTTAATTTTTTTTAAAAATTTTGTTTAAATTTCAAACTGTATTGAAACAATACGTGAATAGCTGATTAAAATCTACTCTCTGAATTTGGTTTAATAACTTTCGTTATTAATTGGAATGCATTTACAAAAGCTAAATTACTGACGAAAGTTATTACTTTTTTGTATAATTAATTTATTTAATAAAAATCTGGGATTCTATATTCTCATTGTTGCACGGACAAAAATATGAATTACGCAAGCTAAATGATAAAAAAGAACTTCGAAACAATATTCGTATAGAGTAGTTAAACATTTAATATTGAAAATGTACTCATGATTTTAAGACTATGTCTATTGTAGACAAATTGAATATTTACATTAAGGAAAAATTCTGTTATTGTGGAGAAATTTTCTCTCTTCATTACACTAAGAAATATGAGTCAGCTATTATATGAATAACTAATTATTAGCTGTAGTAATTAATAATTAGCTGCAATATAGCTAATTATTAATTGTAGTAATTATTAATTAGCTACAATATAGCTAATTATTAGTTGTAGTAATTATTAATTAGCTGCAATATAGCTAATTATTAGTTGTAGTAATTATTAATTAGCTTCAAAATAGCTAATTATTAGTTGTATAGTAATTATTAATTAGCTGCAATATAGCTAACTTTTTCTACGTGTAGAAATTTAAATTTTCTATAATAGTTATATTAAAAAATTGTTAGTTTGCATCATTCACCTTCTTTTCCGTGTAACAGTTTTTGAATACAACTAATAGAGTTTAATTCTCTATATAATAAGGAGAAAAAATTTCCCCACAACAACCGAATATTTCTCTGATGTGAAAAGTCAATTTCTTTGCAATAGAGATATATGATGGTCTAATGAACAAAGTTTATATATAGGAAACAAGAAAAAAATTGTATTTATAGTTTTTGTTCTGAACTTTATAGAATATGTGTAATAAAAAATAATCGTATGAATACACTGTGAAAACAAGTAGTGTCTCAATTCATGTTTTCTCCTCACATTTGAAACGTTTGACGTGTTTTTTGACATTAAACGTTTTAAAAGTGAGGACAAAAGATCTTAAATTGACACTTGATTTTACAGTAACTTATATGTAATAGCATCATATACATATATACACTGTTAAAAAAATCTGTATCAAATTTAATACAGATTTTTTAACAGTGTAAAAAGTCTGCTCTCTAAAACTGAATCAGTGAAAAATGACTGAATTCCAGTGAAAAATGACAGGTTTTCAGTGGCCCACTTCTCGCGATTTCAATCTGTGAATTTTG
>WNHD01000582.1:0-28463 GCA_011057455.1 Ganaspis sp. Gsp50
AATAAATATCCTGTTCGTCTTTGGTGTTGAAACCGTTAATTCGATTAATGATATTATCTTTGATGCAATCAGGAATGTTAAAACATTTTTGAGAACACCCAAAAATTAATCCAATATTTCAATTTTAAACAAATAAAAGTGACCATTTATTAACTATAAATAAAGGAAATTTTATTGCTAATTATTTTTAAATTAAACAAAAAGACATTTACTTGCAATCAGCTCCAGTTTTTCTTTCAGAAATTAATTTTACCACGTGATTCTCATGACACAATCCTTTAATTTTCGCTTTTTTGATGATGACGTGTTGGTAATTTTCATTGTTTTTTATGCCTCTTTTTTCCGCTTTACATTTTCTACTTCTTCATTTTCTGAGCTACTTGAACTCATTTTATAAAATTGTTTTACAAATGTAAAGTTTTATTATTAATATTTTTGTTGGTTAAGTGTTGACGTAAAACAAAAGAAGGTACAACTTCAAATCAAGAGTTGAGCCCTTTTCGAAATTCATTGTAAAACAAGATATTTTTTTTTGTTAGAAAAGAACCTCGGATAAAGTTTTCCTTTTGAGAAAACATCCGTGCATATGTAATAATGCAAAAAATGCAACAAGTAAAATTCGAGAAAAACCCGAGTTGAGCCCTTTTCGAAGTTCACGATTCAATTGCAATAAAATTATTTTACTATGGTAGAAAAATTCTACCTGATAATATTTGTCACGATCTGCGCACATGTACAAATAAAAGTTAGGGTATGGGCTTATCCCAACTGAAAATAAGTGAGACAAATACTAGTGCAAATAAGCGCGACTTCAAAAAAGCAAAAATTTAAATAAGTGAAGCTTTAGTGTAATTAAAATGCTTTTTAATTATAGGAAAATGAAGAGAGTTTGAATGAAGATTTATATATTTAAATAAATTGTTTGATATAAATTCAGTAAATTGTAGTTTTTATTATATACAGTTTAATATGGTTATATCTAATAGTCCTTGGTATTTATAATGTCTTATTTCCAAATACCCACTTCCTTCACATCTGATATTATCAATTCAAATTATTACATTATGAAAATTTGCAACGTCACATGTCGCGCTTCGGGTGCATTTATGTAGCTCTAGCCCTTCTTTCAATTCCCCATTTTCTACAGTAATTATTCCAATATCCACTTCCAATTCCCAACTCTAACTTTCCACCTTTCTGTTCCTACTTACGACCTCTAACTGACCATTTCCCCAAGTTGGTTCATGAAGCTAAAAATTTATAGGCAGAAAGTAGGAAGTGGCATAGTAAAGGTGAAAGTGGGATCATAAATGTGGAAAGTGGTCAATTAGAGGTACTTACTCTAAGTAGGCCAATAATTAAAATCAGCCTTTATTAAATCTAAGACTTTGTTTTTACTTAGAAAAGCTGGGAAGTTTAATCATAAAGATGATAAGTGAGATTGTAAAAGTGGGTTGTTGGAATTTATACTTGCAAGGTGGGGATGAAAAGATGAAGGTCGGAAATAAAAAGTAAGAAGAAGGTCCATATATTGGTGGGAAGTGAAATCATAAAGCTTCGAAATTTGATCTTAAAGTTGACAAGTGGGATTGTAAAAGTGGGAAGCAAGAATTTATTTTAGCAAAGTGGGATAATGAAGGTTCGAAGTAGGACCATATTACCGGGAAGTGGAGAGTAGGACAATAAAGGTAGAAGTAGGATCAGAAATGTGGAAAGTGGGAAATTAGAGATGGAAAGTGATAAAATAAAGGTGAGACGTGAAAAGTAAGAAGATTCCCGGATCATATTGGTGGGAAGTGGGATCTGAGCATAAAGGTGATATTTGGGATTGTAAAGGTCATTAATGGACATTTTGTAACGCTTTCAGTTCCTCTTAACAGAAGGCAGATACTGCTTCTCTCTGAAGATGACATAGTTTATCCGAAACCACACTGGTGCTCTGCAGAAAATGGTCTAGACCATTTACAATCTCGTAAAGATCTGAAACCTACAGCTCACTCAGTTACCAATATCTCCAACGTCTTCGTTGCTCTTATTTTCCTTTTCGCAAAACACGAAACAAACTCGAGGATCGATACAATTGAAAGCTATCTGAAATTTTCCCTCTTATTCTCCAGAGCTTCCGTACAATTTCCAATAGAGTTCTTGAAGCTGTCGATGAGCGGAGGCTGGATATTCTCGTCGACACAAAAGCAAATGAAAACCATTTTCAATACATATAGACCTCCTTCATCCCTCATTCGTTGCAGAAGTAGCTTCATCCAGAGGTGAAACAGGTGAAGCTTAGTCGGAAACAATTCGATTCGAAAAAGTATACACACATCTGGAATGTTTTTACCATAGCTCAGTTCTTCCAATTGGAATAAAACATAAAAACACACTCTCGTGAGAGAAATACATTTAATTCTCGATTTTAGAGGTAGTACGTGAAAAATTAAAAGCTTATTTCTTGGGTTGTAGAAACTGGAATTATGTTTTATCTCTTGTTTGTATGATGCACGCGAAAATTCAATTTTCCTTGGAAAATTAGCGAATGCGTTAACAAATGTCATAATAACTTTGATAAGCTCTATAACAATTAATATTTCAATCAACTTGGTCAGCATTTAATGTCAAAGCCTTTCTTTGACTTAAAAAATTCTTTTATTAAAGATTTTTTTGTTTTTATGTAAATGAGAATTTCTGATTTTGAGAAATAGAGTAAACGTATTTCTCAGTTAATTATGACTGAAAACTCTGACAACCATATTTCACAAATAACTCCCTCTTCGAAACGACAGCTTTCATTTTCATCGATGCTTCTCTCAGGTTTTGTCCTTTTTGCACCTGCACTGCTGCAAATTCTCTTTCTGTGTACTTTCATAACTTCCAATTAGCACTCTTTGACCATCTTCTGACTAGGGTACTTCGTTACTTCTGTTATAAAATGTGCGTTGTATTTCCGTGTTAGCTATTTACGACCCAAAAACGAAAACAAGCTTCAGCTTTAATCCACAACTTCGCTTTTTCCCGAGTTCTTGTGCTTTTTGTGTACCAAGTTATTTATGCTACCATGTAATATAATTTTATTTATCATCAAATATACACTTTTGAAATATAAAGTGTAACCATATTTTATCTATTTTATCATTATATTAAATTAATCCCTGATTACTTAGCTCATTTTAAAAATTTAAACATTAATTATTGAACGCAAAGTTATTTTTTTCAGAAAACGGGAAAATAACTAAAACCAACTTTATTTTAAATTTTATAATTTATTGCAAACTAACTCGATATATAAAATAGGAGATGAAATAGATAAAATAGGAGAGTGTCGGGATAAGGAAAAATTACACTGACTCTAGATTTATAAACATTTAATTCAACAAATAAATAAGCCTAATTATAATTGTTTCAATATTTCAATAATCACCAGTAATAACATTCGGCCAATGGCCCAAGAAAACACACGACAAACACCGAGCACTGAATTTAATTGTTCAAAACTTTCTGAGACGATGTGGAAACGACTCCACCAAGTCTTTTTAAATTTTGTTTTAAAGGAGGAGCTCACCTGATATTTGGCAACGTCCGCGCCCGCTTCCTCTACCAGACATTACGCTTTGTTTTATTTTATTTGTATTCAAACTAGAACTTAATTTTATTTTTCACTAAAGTTTTTCTAGCTACAACACCAAGATGGAAGTGACGCTAGAACAGCGTCACGTCGTCCACGAGAGTTCAGGGAAATGAATAATGCGCAAGCGCGGCGAATGTTATTTGTGTTTCACTGATAAACTTAATCGTCTAAATATCGACCGCTGATCACGAGTTTATCGGCTGATGATAGCCGATTCTGTCAGATGGCACAAATGCGCTCACTAATTGTTCAGTTTGATGGCGCTAGTGCGCCTTCACAGTTCAAAATGGTGGATTGTTTTGACAGGTGAGCAATCACATTACAGCGACTCTGGAAAATACAGGACACCACGACGAAATCGGGACTCACATCCGAATTCAGCATCCGGTCGAAGTCGTACGATGACCAAGATGATGTTCGCGAACTCCCGATGTTGACCAGTGAAGTGTTCAGGAACTCCAGGGACCGTTGACCATGACAGCTCCTCTGTCTCTCTCAAGTGTCTTGAAATTGATCAGTGCTCGTGCGTGCAAAAATGATTTTAAAAGAATTAGTTTTTAACCGTTTTTATAATTTACAGTTTACCGGTTTGACAAGTTGGCAGTTGAGATTGGTTGAGATGTTACGAAATAAAGTTTACCAGTTTTTGGGTTACATAACCCCATAGTGAAAACAAATGATTCATAATTGACAGTAACCAAATTATAAAGTAAGATTAAATAAAATTAACTTAAGATAAATACTCAAAATAAAATATGGCACAAGTCGCCGAGTTTTTATTCGGATGTACAACATTCTAATTTATGACTTCCAGCCTGGTGTTTATTATAAAAACATTTCGCAATTACTGCTTTTTCAAAATTACTTATAAAAATTATCCGACTGAAAGTCGAAAATTGTGCGTGGTAATTTTACCACGTCACAAAAGTTTATTTTAAAAAATTACAAATTTTCAGCCCTGTGCGATTTCCACTAATGAAGTCAGCAATTCAGATCGTTACGAGAAGTTTCTTCAAAACCTAATATATCTTTAAGGAATAAACAAAAATGAATTGCTCTTGTAACTTTTAAAAAATTTAGTGTTTTAATTTACATACATTTCTTCTTCTATTTTTCTGAAAACGTTTTTAAAACCAATATAGACAAAAAATCTAATATGTTAACACCGCTGTTTCACAAAGATGCACAAGAATAGAATATCCAATGCAACCAGAATCATTTTCTTTCTCGATGACTCATCTCGATATCACATTACTCCTAAATTTTGGGTATTTAAAACATAAAATTTTAGTTGCAAATGTTTACGCAACATGTTCAATAGATAAATATATAAATACATGAATAAATGAGTATGTAAGTTCACCGAAAATATTGTTAGATTAATCACGGTGACACCCAATGATATCATTTGTTCTAGATGATTTTCATACCTCTTGCACTCTTGTTCTTAGTTGGAGATGACCTGAGCTGAATTCATCCACACTCCAACTGCAAAAATGCATATCGATGAATTGGGTATGAATACATGCACTAATGATAATTAATTAATCCATCTCTCAATTCCATAAAAGCTGAGTTCTTGCAAGCATTGACATTTTCTGTCCGATCTTTGATAAGTAAAGATCATTCGTGACTAGAGTCCCATCGGTCCACGTCCTTTCTTAGTTAATTTAATCGATTTAATTTTTAATCAAATAATTTTGACCAAAATAACCATTTTATTTAGAGCCGGGTATCGATGTAAAAGCTGTACAACGATACTTAATTGTTAAAATTCGGAATTTCGATAAACAGCAATCATACACGCGATAGCTTTCAATTCGAAAACTTGAAGTTTAGATATTCTATACAGAATTCCTATACGAATTTCTTTCTTCGTTTTGAAGAACAATTTAAACAAGCACTACTCGCTGGGAGTAAAACCTTACAATTATTATTACTTTTTGACTATATTGAAGATACTCTTATCCTTTGTTGTAAGAAAGAATTGTTTCGCTCCTGTATCCTGAGTTTTCTTCGTTTGTTTTATTCTCCTTTCTACACTATTACATAATGATAAAAAAGTCAACTTTTATAATGTAATTAAAAACATTGCAATAACGAATGCCGTAGAGATGAACTAATAAACGAACCTCAATCAGAAATAAATATAAAGCGTAAGTCAACAACTTACGCGAATAGCTAAATATAAAATTAAAAATTCTATTTCTCCTGGAAGAAAAAAAATGTGAGATCGCACGACCGTACATCATATTAAAGTTTGAAACATTTTCTACGTCTATGAAAAATTAAACAGCAAATTTGTGTATATTTATTGTTCACGTGTTTATTTTCTGATGTTGTAAATAGTAATATTTTTAAAATGTCGTATGATAGAATTGCGCTATTTTATTACAAGATTCTCGGAATTCTTAAAATTTATCAAATTTTTCAGCACTCTCTGCTGAAACTGACTCTCTTGAGCAATTAGCTCAGATGCCATTTACGCGTAATTTAAGCAGTTAAGGTTCCACATTGCTACTGATGAATTTTGAACGTAAGAGAACTCTTTTTACAAAGGAAGCTGCATGCAAAATCGTAGCGTTTCACGTCCCGGGAAGCATATCCCAAGGGTGTGAAGCACGCAAGCGAATTACTCGCGGAAATAATCGGAGCAAATTTCCGGTCTTGTCAGCTCCACGAGACGCGTACAAAGTAATTAGTCTGATTTTACTTTCTACATCCTCCACTCGCAAACTAGTGTCATTCCATTTCTCTATTTGTTAATGTCACTTCTTCTTTTCACTTATTCTCATTATATTCCACTCATACTTTCTTTTTCTTCTCTCCCTTTCTCTCTCTCTTTTTCTCTCTCTCTGAATTTCTATTTCTTTCACATCCATTTTATCTCCCATGCATATCTCCATTTGCGTCTCTTCCAATTTTCCAGATCCTCCACCACTCTTTCAACTGAATGTTGTCTTTGTTTTGTGTGTCCTCCTTCTTGTGTATGTCGTTATTCCTTTTTCTTCATTTTTATATCTCGTTTTTCTCCAAGTTTCTTTTTCTCGGCGTGAAACTTCTGTGTTACCCGTTTTTCTCATTATCTTGCTTTGCTACCCTCTCATTTTGCACGCTGCAAGTCTTTGAAGTTTATTCAGATTCACCGAACCGTTTTGCATCAGTGTGCGCCACCAGCTTCCATCGTGTGGGTGAACATACACCTTTCTTCCGGAAGGAAGGAAATTCTAAAGGAATCTCCTGCACTTTTAGATTCTTCTTTTCACAAAGAATTGTACTGTTATACTTTCTTTCGACTTCTAAATTTTCGACTTGGATTAACAATTTCAAGAAAGCCTTCATTTCATTGTGGAAAGTCAAACTTACTATATTCAAGACAAACTTACTATATCAACTAATAAACGGAAACAGTTGAAAATAATTTTTTAAATGATTAAGGTCAGGTTTTAGAGTATACATAAAAAAGTTACCAATAATAATCGGTTTGTTAACGAATTATTTATCTTTTGATTAAAATAATCTGACAATGACAGGACCGGTTATCCAACAGTTGATCCACATGGCTGCCAAGCATCCGCCGGTTCAAGCCCCCGACTGGTCGCAATTGCTACGGGCAGCCGTACCAAAACCAGCCAGGAAAACTGAACCGCGTAGACAGAAGACAGAAGATACGAAACTGTTAAAAATAACCTCGACCAAAAACGAAAAAAGTGCACTATAAAACATGGTGTAGTCAGGTGGAAATAAAACCCCGCACTTTACAGAAAAAACTAGGTGTTTATTTAAATCCAAAAGGCAAAAGTAAGACTGAAGTACAAGCATACGGTGGTTCGGGACTGAAGTCTGAGTCGTTTGGCGAGAGAGGACCGAAGTTCAAGTCCAGTTGCCTGAAAAGTGGGAACAAATAGCCTGAGGTAGGCATTGCACGGACGGTGAAGAAAGGCCGGCAAGTAGTACGAGTCAACTCACGGTCAGACCAGCCTATCCCAGCCGCGCAGGCGCGTTCGGTGTTTGGGAGCTGGTTGCCTATGGTCAGGTATCCCAGGCGAGACTCCGCGCTTTACCAAACAGGAAAGAAATGTTAATTTAATTTATTATTAAAATTAATTAAATAAAACATGCTTTTACCAAATAAAATAATATTTTGTAACAGGTTCCAATTGTTATTGAATAGTGCGCCAAAAGCCAATTTTTGAGTACACGGATTTCGAACTGAATCTTTAGCCAAAGTGCTCCAAAAGAAAGGACATTTTTTCCTGAAAGTTCGATCTAGAGCCCAGCTAAAGTTCCAAAGATACAAAGGTTTGAAAATAGTAGTTTTTTTATAGTCTCAACTGACAATAATAATTTTGCAGGTATCACGAAAAATCTCTTAAACGGATTATATATTTATTAAGCTCTGTAGATTAATTCTAAGCTTTTTTAAGGTGTTACTGAAGACTCAAGAGATTTACACAAATTAGTAAACGATTTGCAAGTTTTTATTTAATTTTAATTTAATTGTGTGAACGAAATGCTAATAATTGAGAAATTAACGTTCTTTACACTATTTTCAAAGCTACGTTTTTACACTATTTTATAAACCACAAGTTATTTGCTAAGCTTATAAACCTAATATTCAAAATATAGAATAGTGGATCTAATATGAAGAAAAATTTGTTTAAATGATAGCAAGAGTATTGATGGACCTGCATCATAATTTAAGTGAATTTTCCGGGAAAAAGGTGTAATTAAAAAGTTGTTGATTTTAATGATAGCCAATTTATGTGTAGACAGAGCTTAAGATGTATTGTGCAGATGTCGATAAGAAATTGAATGACACAATTTTTCCTAACTTTTTCACTTTCTTCATGAAGACAATTCACCTCGCAAGTTTTGAACCATATACTGGGTGGAATTTGAATTGTTATAGTTCTCGAAACACTACCAGGACAATGACGAAGGGAATAATCACAATATGAGGGAAATAACTGTAAGCCTTAGGACATGTGGGTTACACTTGCAGGACGTCTCTGAATACCTAGATGTACCAGAACATGATTCTAGATTCTAGGTTGAGTGTCGCGCCCGGGAATGCTCGCGGAAAGGGATTTACTTAACGGGTGAGTGTTAAGCTGTCAGAATAATCCGCGGCTGAGAGTAATAATGGACTCAAGTACAAATTTACCTCTGTGCCACATGTACATAACACAGTCGTCAACGTAAATAATGCAAGTTTACTAACACCACTTGCTACTCAGAACTCACTATATGCACTGCTGGGACATTAGCCTTAACAAACGACATACACAGTTTGCATGTGAAATGTCCATTGTGGTCGCTAAAAATCCAGCATTTGCTCCCATAAGCTTCCGATTATTTCGTGCCCTGGAACTGACGTTTTTATAGGGACTTAGCATCCTTTCACTTCCTTTCTTCTTGGAAAGGTATTTTACTTTGTCCTGAATCACGCACACGTCCAAAACACATTCTATTTGTAGACTCTCTTTTCTCTTTAACACTTGTTGAAAAGATGAGAAATGCTTTAATTGTTACTGAAGGGAATTAATATCTCTAACTGTATTCTATAATGTTCGATTATGTGATGATTTGATGATTCTTGGTAGTTTGATACTTTTTCTATATAAGAATGGAATGATCTTTGAACCAAGTTCATTGAGGGATCATTTACAAATCACCACGCTTTCATATTCACAAATTCTACATGATCGCCTGGCATCACCAATTATCGATAAGTCTGCACAATTCTCATATTTTCATTAATTGACCTTTTCAGTGTCTTCCTAATATTTAATTATTACGCTTATTTCTTACGTCATATGCATTTGCGTATATAAATTGTGACGTTACAGAATTTTTCATACAATTTTGTAATTCACAAAGTTCATTTTTGATAAAGTATTGATTCGTTTTAGATAAATCCACTCTACTTAAGTAAAAACTGATATCAGCGAGCAAACGTATAGGGAAAACAACCACTCCATGACACGTCGAAAACTGTATAAAATAATTGTTAAGTTAGTAATTAAGAAAATTTTGTTAATTTTTGTTTATGTATGCCATCGAGTATCACAAGATGCCGCAGAAATTCTTCGACTTCACCATTGGATTCGTTCAAAGAGATGTTGGTCATTTGTACCATTGGTATTGAGTTGAAGTTAAAAAAGATGGAGGGATGCCTGCCGTGGATTTGAAATTACTGGCTGCTTTTACCTATCTTCAAAATTGGTTAAGTTTTCTACTTTTTTCTTTTTGACTCATTTCTTTTATTTATTTTTGCTCTCACTTTCATGGAAGAATAATTAAAATTTATTATTGTTCTCACTTTCATGAGAAAATAGTTAAATATTTTGTCATTAACTTTTGCTCTCAATTTCACAATAGAATAGTCCAAATTTCGTTCTCAACTATTGCTCTCACTTTCATGAGAGAATAGTTAAAGTTTATTAATAATTATTGATCTCAATTTTACAAAGGAATAATAAAATAGTGACATGATTTTTGGTTTGAGACTATTCATTTAATGATTGAGTTTAATCAGATTTCTGCTTCATCGGCTATTTCCAAAATAATTGTTTTAAAAATTTGGAGAATAAAGAACGAGCCCCTAACTAATTCAGGGTTATTTATTCTCATTTATTCTCAAGTATTTTAATGCTTCTTGGAATTTTCTTTGATCAGCAAAATAATTTAAGACGTCAGTAAGATGTCACGACATTCAGAGGGATTTAAGTTTCCCGGCAAAGGTGGCGCATTGATCGACTACCTGCAGTCCCGTCCAATCAGAGAATTTAGTAGGGATCACTGAGGACTAATGGTAACTTCAACTTCGTCATGGAGAAAGACGGAAGAGGGAGAAATTGCGACCACGAGCACTATTTAGGTGAAACTGGTTTTATTTTCTAATCATCTTATTTCTAGCGACTCATCTCTAATTGTTAATCTATTTCTCTTTTCACTCAATTATGATTTTCTAAAGATACAATTGAAGCAGTTTGTGCAGAAACCGCATAAGTCTATTTTTCTTCGAAAATCACTTTTTTATTGAAAAATTATCTTTAGATAAAGCTCTACAATTTGTTAAAATATTACGTAAGTTGCTAAACTCCAAACCCTTTTAAAAAATTAATCATATTTTCATTTTGTACATTTTCAGGTTATGTTGGTAACCTAAAATATTTTATCTGGTGGTAATTTATCATTATATTCTTAAGTTATTAACTTTTTTTGATAAAACTAGCACTTTCTTGTAATTTTACGTAATATTTAACTCTGTAAAGTTTGGAAATTACATATTTTAATAAAAGTACAATAATATTTATATTAATAAAATTTATAATTAAAAAACTTTATTATACTTATAAAATGTTAATAAAAACTATCTAAATTGAATATTTTTAATAAATGTTACTAAATACTTTATAAAAATGTGATAATAAACTTTTTCTACTACGTTTCTTGCGTTTTTCATTTCATTTTGTGGAGAAACAGCATAAGTGCAAAAGTTATTTTAATTTTTCTGTACCTTATATTAATTAGAAAATAAATCAACCATAGCAAATTTTTAAACCTATTACAAACAGTTTTTATATAGTAAATTTTTAAACCTATTAAAAACAGTTTTTATTGATTCCTGGACAATTTTGTTTTATGGACTTATGCGGTTTCTGCACAAACTGCTTCAATTTCAATTTAATTAAAGTTTATTATCAACAAATTGTTGATTTGAGATGGTGGCTGAATCGGGGAATACTTCGCAAAATCGTCTGCTTTTTAATTTCTGTTGTTGTTCTAAAACTTTTCAATTTATCGGTGAAAAGCTAATTGAGTTAGACTGTAAAATATGCGCCTAGTTTGCTCCAAACCGTTTAAAATGAATCTAGATTGTTGTGAGAGATGACTTGAAATTTATAATGATTTAAAATATCAGAAATCATTGTTGATCAGGTTAATTAACTTTTAAGAAATGAAATTTTAATACGAACAAATTAATAGTAATTGTTTATATTTTCGCCGTTAAATCTAGTTTCATATTGCTGATTGTATGAGATGCTTATTATTATGAATTTTGTCGTTGATCGCAGACTAAAGAATGTGACTTTGTATTTGTAAATTAATTACCAGAATATTTTCTAAAATTATGTAGTTAATTTCAACCTGTTTCATAATTTTGTTTAATCTGATAATTTTAGTCACCGAGATAATTTGATTGTTAAGTTAGATTCAGAGATAACGATTTCTCATATTTTGCCACTTAAAAATGTTGACTCATTATGTTAATAAATCAGAAATACTCAGTTCTTTCTTTAAAGGGATTATGATGTTGTTTTATTTCTTAAAATCAGCGAATCATTCCTCAGAATACCTGCTCCCTGAGTTTATTCTAGCCGGTGGTAATTTAAATTGATCATGACTAGCGATTTTGATATAGTGAATTTTCGAGATTTGGAGATAGTTGGATTGTTTGGGTCGACTTTTAACCCGCGTTTTTTTTGTTCGGTATATTGATGACGTTCCGTTGTTCGGTTAGTTCGTTTTGTAGTTTATTAAGATTTATAGTTAGTTTAGTCAGTTTCTTAGTCGTTATTTCGTTAAGCGACACCAAAAGAAGTCTGGCACCCAACAAAGTAATTTAGTAAATTAAACTGATTCCAAATAAACTCAGATTCACTATTTGATGAATTGTTAAGATTGTTGTCGTCGTTACTTCCCAAGTGGCTGGGAAAAACTGAAATGTGAAATTTTATTCTAATTCAGAGAAAATTGGGTATTAAATTATTATTTTTGTAGTATGGAAAATTCCATTTATCACAAAATCCATAGAGGGAAATTTTAGAAAGTCTTCATTTTGGTTACTCCCGCAGAAGGTGTACGAATAAAGAATATATCGAAATAATGAAACTGAGGGTTTTCTTTGAAACCGAGAAACTTTTTGCCCCTTTGTATTTATTTGTTACGAGCCTTTCGACAAAGTAACAATTGCAGAATCTCGAATGAAAGTGTTGGCAAAAGTTTTGCATCTTGAAAGTTGCCTAGAAAAGTTTCTCTAACGAAAAAGCACCACCTGCAACGACTTAAAATCTTTGTTTGCTGTGCATAGTATTCGTTATAAAACCAAGTAGATTTGCGAGCGACGCCACAGGGTAAAAATGTTATCAGAAGCTTCTTCCCCCAGGGATGCAAAATACCCACAAGTTTGCAAATGTTTACTGAAAGCTCGAGTCCAATAGCTGACTAGTCCGGGTACGCCTTAGCGTTAATGAATTAAATTCACCCCTTCTTTCGGTCCCTTTATATATGAAACAGTCCTCGCTTGTGAATCCGGCAATCACACAAGTCCTCAAAACAGAAATAATACACATGAGGATTGGATAGTGTTTGCCATGGCCTTCCACAAACAAGATACGCTTGCGGTCCCACGCAACCCAACTGGGAAAGTTATCCTGCACTCACGTGGCCCGCATTCATCCTCGACAATAAATGAATTTATTGCCTGCCTCTGCGACACATCAAATGCTTAATTTAACGTCATATTATTATTTTCCATTACTCTCTAAATCTGAATTAGTAACTATATCTACTAATTCAATGGCCAAAAGTCGTTACCCAATGAAATAGTAAATACTGATTCTTTCGTTTTTAGTGAAAAATACTAATTAATTAATTACAATCGATAGAACGAGAAAAAAGGGTCAATGAACCACAAGTAAAAAAATCACGGTTATAAGGAAAGAGCAAAATTAATTACAAGTTCCTTTTTCTCGATATAGAAGAATACAACCTATTAAGATAAGAAATATCTTCCTTATCTTTTAACGAAAATTACTGGTTGGTAATTGTTTATCATTAATAATTTTTAAGTCAACAATATTTAATGATAATATATAAAATGTAAATGAGATTTCACCAATCACGTTCTAATAACAATTGTTAAATTGCTAAATGTTCACAATTTATAAAAAAAAGTTTTTGTCCACTCAATCGATTACAAACAATGCAAATTTTTTAACAAAAATTTAATTATTGCACCAAAAAATTCTTAGAACATTGCTTTCGCAATTTAAGCTACTATATATACAATGGTAGTCTTCTACAAGCAAGAGTATTAATTTAAATTACAAAACAAAAATAACAAATTTTGTTTAACACTAAATAAAAAATTGTTGAAAATTTTCTTTAAAAAATGAATATCATTCAAAATTATTATTTTTCAAAATTTTATAATCTTTAATTTAAAATAAAAACATTACAAATCAGATAAAAATTGTGTACTGAAAATTAATTTGTTTACACGCACTTTCTTTAGTCTCTGTGCGGCGCGGCAGTTTAAGCGTTTGAACGCCGCTCTTTAAAGTCTCATAACTTACTCAATTTTCAAAGGTACTAAACATTTTTTTTAAAGTGGAGAAAATACAGAGTTTGGTAGTTTTTGAAGAAGTTTCCTGCACATTCCAGAAGTTGATTCAATTTGTAATAGTTTATTAAATTAACAATTTATTCTACAAAAAAAAAAATAATTTGTTAAAATTCTTATAGTTAATAAAAGAAGTAATATTTTTTTATTCACATGGAAAATTATTCATTTTTATTAAGAAACAGATAAGCAGTAGTGATTTTAGTAAAATGGCGTTTCAAAATTAGATTGTTTATAAATAATTGAAATATTTTAAATATCATTCCAGGGATGTTTTTGTACCACCCAAACGTAATAAATTATTAACAAAACTATTTTAAATTGAAAATGTTGGTTTTGGGTGTTCCACTTCAGAAATTTTGACCCAGAATAGATTTTTGTCATTTAAAATTCTATTTGATATCATAACTTTTAAAATTACCATTTCTTTATGATAGTTCCTTTAAGAAAATATTTGTCAGTAAAAAATGAATCGCCAGACCTATATGGTATTGCAGAATGTTGATTTGGATTCTCAAAAACTATCGGTACTGTGATAAATCATGAAAGTATTTATAATCAGCGATCTTCAAAACTAGAGAGAATTTATAATTTCTCTTTCAGGGATTTTGACTTTAATAAAATCACTAATTCTATAAAAAATCGTGTTAAAATCCAAATCAGTCTGATTTCAAATTTGATAATCATTACTCAGAAACAGCAAAAAAAGCTCTTAGGACTCTGAGTTTTGTCACAAGAAATGCTTCTACATTGGATAATTTGCGTGCTATTAAAATTTTATATCTGTCTCTTATCAGACCGATTATCCTCTTTGCTTCCGTTATTTGTTCACTATACTACAAAATCTATCAAATAAGATTCGAAAGAATACAAAATAAATTTCTACGTTTTGCTGCTTGGAGGATTAATCTCCATAGAGACAGATTTGATCATGATTATAGTGATCTTAGAAGTTTTTTTAAAATTCCTTTACTATCGGCGATGTTTTTGTATTCTGATTTGCTTTTCTTGTACAAAATCATAAACGGTAAAATAATCTGCCCTGATCTTTTAGCACTTATTGATTTTTCTGCTCCGGTTTGACTCTTAAGAGTTACACCTGTCCTCGTTTAAGGCCAAATTCTCATAAAACTCTTTATTGCAATAATTCACCAATTAATAGAATTAGCAGAGAAACAAATCAGTATGCTAAACACTTAGAATTTTTTGCGCCTTTGGAGGAATTTAGATCTAGTTTAAAATCTACTTTATTTAATGAGAGCGACAATTACTTTTGATTTTGATTTATTATTGTATATTAGTTTGTAGTTAAAGGGCTTATGCCCGTTAATCTGTTAATAAATCAATAAATTGCCAATCCTATTACGAAAAGCGAAGAGCTCGATTTGTTTTTAACATTAAAACGAAATCAAAATTAATTGAAAATCTTTTCTGTCAAATATCAAAGAAACAATGATCCTATTTTAGCTACGCGTTGAATATAATAACAGAAAAAATGTCTGCACCGATAAAATTTATCGTTGGAAATACTTTTGATCTACTATTGTAATAAATACATTGTTGGCAATTTAAATATTATTTTTCGTTACATATAAAAGTTGGAGCATGCTTTTTTAAAAAACCTTTATTGTTAAAAATGTTTTCATTGGCTGTACTAAAAAAAACTTTAAAAACAATGCTGTGGTTTTAAATCTATTTAGATTATACTTGCAAAACTTATTTAAAAATAAAATAAACTTTGCCAGAGCATATATTGTTTCGAGTCTCGTCTGTTTCACTTTCCAGAGATTTCTGTCTAATAAAGGAATGGAATACGATGGTCTTTTAATAATATCAGAAATTCCGATTTAAAAAAAGCCACTTTTTGATAAAAAGCTTTCTCTCGTGGAGTGAGATCCTGGAGAATGGGTAATTAGAAAAGCGGGAAATTTGTCCAGATTTAAGGGAATGATGAAAAGTATGAAATAAAAGAGATTAAAGTTAATATATGCGTCTCGTGCTGCCGCGCAGGGTACAAAATTAAATTACAACTCGACATCCTCTGACGAAATAATATTCATCCCTTGGAATGAGATTCATTGACATATTTTATTACCTGCTGCTGAAAATCTTTTGACAATTGTTAAGGTTTTTAGAAGCTTGCTTCATCAGATTCATATCAATTAAATATTTTAATTTATACATTTATAATGTACGTGCTTTATTAACTTAATGTCTGCACATTAAAAGTTTATTGTTTCAACAATTCACTTTTTATAGATGTTTATAACATAAAGTTATACAAAATTTACAATTTTCCATTTATAAAAATGCATATAAAGTGTTCACCAAAACTAACGTTTTATATCTTTGTTGTTTCAGATCAATATCGTAGAGGTGGCCAAAATCAAAGAGCAAAAAGAGAATGTAATCCAAAAACAATTTAAAAGGATTTCAAGGAAATAACGACGTTATAGTTGTTACACGCTTCAACCAAAAATTTATCCACGTTGCACTTTTAGCTTAAATACGTCACGCATATTTATATATTTTTTAACTTTCCTCCCACCCCCCTACGTCACAATTTTTACATGGTGACCTTGGAAATTTTGCAGTGATTGTCGCACATCCTCGATATCCTTTCCCCTCTAGCAATGTGACGTAGTTTATGAACTACCCCTTAATTAAGAAATAATATTTTTCATGAACAATTTTCTTATGTTTATTTGTAAATAGTAAAAAAGTAGGTACAGAAAGTAACAATATTTTACAAGAGAAACACTGACTGTTGAATTTTCTCTTTTTACAATTCTTGATATTATTTGCCTTTTTCTTTTTTTGGTTAAATGCAGCACCTAACCTCTGACTTTCTGTGCACCGTTTTCTTCTCCACATCTATGCTTTGAATTTCTTCGCTTCCACGCCAAAGGAGAAGTTTTCCGGCGGTGTGGGCGATCTTTTGGGTTAATCAGAGACGCCGTGCCAGACGTCTCGAGTTGAGCTTGAGAAAGGTAAAGGGCGAGAGGGAAAAGAAAAAAGTGGTTGGGGTGTGGAAAAAGCAGAAGAGAAGGACGGTGCAGGGAAAAGGGAACGACTTGAGGAAGGCAAAGGTAAAGGTGGATGATACGTAGGTCACGTATTCGATCCGCAGAATCTAGGGGCTTCAAACCTAAAGAACATAAAAGCCGCCCGACCGACTAAATAAAACCCATGGAATTTTATTACTCAATCAAATTAGTCGTTTTATTTTCTTTCTTCTTCTAAGCTCTGCATAATACACACCTAAACCATCAAGTATTTTTTATATTTTAACAAGTTGCATGGGTTTTAAAGGACATAAAATAGTCAATTTTTATTATTTTTAAACTTTTGATAAAAGAATTCTAATATTTATATTTAATAATAATCGATTCTTTTTTTTTAATATAAACAATTTTATGAAAAAGAAGAAAAATTAGTGGGATATCATTGTGAGTTACGTATGGAGGAATGTTGTTAAGGTTGGGACTCTGTCTGGGTTGGAACACTGTGCTTTGTAAGACTTTTGAATTGGTCGAAACAAATGTTCACTGTAAAATTCCGGAATAAACAATTTATTCCAATTATCTACAAATTTATTATCGAAAAAACAAAGGGCGCCAGTTAAACAAACTATTAAATTTTTCAAACACTTAAAATTCAATTTAATTACTTTTATTATTTAACAAAATTTATTTCCAATTAAATTACCAAAACTACTTCTAGAACTATTATTAATCTTAGACTCGTCAAATTAGGGGAAAAGGAAGGTTCGAAAGGTTGAAAGAAAGCCAAAAAACCATTTTTTACTATTCTTAACAAATATTGCCACGAGTACGGCATTCAAACTTTATTTTTAAACAAAAGTAACTAGGCTTGTATTTGACATGAAGTCAATTAAAAGAAATGACTCGATATGAAGCAATGATGCTTCCGAGCACATTTTCCGGAAAGCCGTCAAACTCAAAAATAGCAATAATTCAACATTTTATTATCACAAATTACCTATCATTATGAATAGAAAAATTCTCTTAATAATTTTTAATTTAAGGCATTAAGAAAGATCACTTGAATCGACGAAAAGTTAAACTTGAAATACATCCAGGGATTCTAACCTCAAAAATGTTAACTTTTAATAAATCAACAAATTCAGTCAAAAAAAAAAGAAAAAAGGTCACCGAAGACAATGAAAGACTCACCATTTCCTCCTCAGTCAACGACATTTTTGGTTAAAATAGTCGTTGTTGAATAGTCAACTTTTACTAAATTAATTATCTTAATTAGAAATTTTCCTACTAATACTTCCGAGATTTGGAACAGGGGTGAGCGTCGTCAGGCGAAATTTCCACAGGTAGCAGAAGAACGGTTTTCAGCCAATAAGATAATTCCGATCAGTCACATGGTCTCAGTCCTTGAATTCAATGAAGTAGTTAGCCATGCAGGAACCCTTCTGACCTTTATTTTTGCGTCTTAAATAAAACGTGTCAGCAACTCTGTAGACATCTCGGAAGCAACCAAATCCCAGTTCTCAACTTGCCGCCAAATATACAATCGGTTGGAGCTGCCATGGAAAGCATCTGAATAAATTTTCCAAATTTAATTAAAGACACGGGCCCTCCAAGACCCAATGCGGAGTTTAATGCAGTTAAACCAAGATGGTTGGCCCTTTGGTGGATTTGGCGCGCAATTTCAAATGAAGAGGTTGACTCCAAAAGTCTCGTCTCTTTTCCTTTCTCTCGGAATATGCGAAAATAATAAAAATAAACAAATAGAAAATTCCTAAAGAAATAAAAATGCTCTTCCCAGGTATTGTTTCGAAATCAAAGAGACAAACAAAAAACTCCTTGAATAAGTTGAATTTTTGTGACGTGAAATTTAACACGTCACAGTTTATTTCGTTCAGATCAGGCTAGCGCCATTTACCTTCGAGTTCAAGAAGTTCATGTTGATATCGCAAAACTATTCACGTCACTTGCAGTGAAATACGCGAACTGATACGAACAGTGTTCACCTGTTATGACATTGTGTGTTGAGTTGACAAGAAAACACTTACTTGCATTTTTAAGTATATTTGAAACTTTCTCTGTCATTGGCAGTTCATTTTTATTTTTTTCCAATATTTAATTGATTTTCGGCGTCTCAACGCTGACTAAAAGTCCCAACCCTGACTACAAATTTTGATCTTTTGCACTGCCTATATAACTCCTAGACTTCTCATTTAATCATTTTCCAATTTTCAGACAAAACATTCCATTTTAAAAAATCTTTCTAACCATGTATACGCCCTTTTTGACCTACAACGGAAATTATAGGCGAAAGTAGTTATCCGAGCGTCAAAGTGAGTCCCAACGCTGACTACATTCAGTGAAATACAAGACAGACCTGAAGCAATCAAATTGTCATTAGTTTTGCTTTTATTTAGTAGGCGCAACGATTTGAAGGAAAGCGATCCCTCTTTGAACATCTTATAGGATTCATCGACAACGAATGTAATTTGTCAAATTACACGTTTATTCATTAGAAATTTCAGAAGTAGGGAGGTCCGAGGCACCTCACGAAAATTGTATGATCTTGTGAACATTTAACACCAATTCACTAAATTATCAACTGCTTGCGCAACACTTGCGTATCTCGCCAAGAAATCTCTAGGTAAGAATAAAATATTAATTGATAAATTCTTGTATTATTGTGTCGTTCCCACTTGAAGAAAGGTGCGTCCTAAAAGACGTCCAAAATTACATCCAAAGAGACTCCGAAAGCACGTCCTGCAGGATGTCCGAAAGTATATAAAAAGTACGTTGAATTGAGATGTGACGGTACGTCCTAAAGAACGGCCGAAAAAACGTGGTAATTTTTTCTTCTTCAATTTCATTTTCTTCAAAACACCCGTGACCTGTCAGCGCTTGTGTAAGATGATAAGAGATACTTCTTTGTTTTTCCTGTCGATCCAATCGGCGAGTGTCGGGATTAGGCGTTTAGTCCATCGGCCTTTTCCCTCCCTCTTCCGTCTTTCCTGACATCTGTCTAGGAGCCTGCGCCTCGCTTCATGGTGGATGCTGACCGTCTTATAAGCATAGATAATGCGCAACGTTATACATCTCTGCGCGGACAGTATCTTCTGACAGATGGTTTCACTTCGATCCGTTCTGAGAGTGGGAGCCCACACTGCTGCAGCATACAGCAGCTTTGAGTGGGCGACACTCGTCAACAGTCTCCTCTTTTGTTCTTGCTGACCGCCAACATTTGTCAGCATCCGTGCCAGTTTAGCCGTACACTTGATAGCGTTCTTAGACGCCGTAGCTATATGGTGATGGAAGTTTAACCTTCCATCAAGAACCACACCAAGGTACATGATCTGTTTCCTCCACTTGACCTCGAATTCGTCTACCACGATTCGCGGGACTTCGTATCTGCGTCTGTCTGTGACCAGCAAAGCCTCTGTCTTTTCCAGGGCCATTTGAAGACCTCTGTCATTCAGACAACTTTTTACCACTCGCAGATATTCGTTAACGAGAACTCCAAGAGCCTCTGCACTTTCGGCTATTTACACTACCAACGCGTCGTCTGCAAAGCCGATGATCACCGCTCCTTCGGACAGGCCCATTCCTATGAAGTCATCATAAGATATATTCCACACAAATGGTCCCACCCTAGAACCTTAAGGGTCCCATGCTGCATCTCTTCCTTCAGAGTGCAGTTTTCTTACTCATAAATGACCCACCTGTCGCCAAGATAATTATCCATTATCCGCAACAGGTAGGGAGGTATTCCTTTGTTTCTCATCGACTGGATGAGATCTTCCCATCGAGCGGAATTGAACGCGTTGCGTATGTCTATAGCAACTAACGCGCAAAAACTCTTCTTTTTCCCTGGTTCAAATTTAGTTTTCCCTTCTCTGGCTATGTCCACTACTGCCTGAATGGCGTCAACTGTGGACCGGCCTTTTCGGAAACCAAATTGGTAATCGGATAGACTATTCTGACCGGTCAAGTGATTTTGCATTCTTTGCAGAACTCTGTCCTCTAACAGTTTGCCCATCGTATCTAACAGGCATATAGGCCTGAATGATGAAACTTTATCTAGAGGTTTGTCACCTTACCTTAGGAGAACTAGCCTCTGTCGTTTCCAGTCACGGACGAACTCTGCAATTTTTAGACGAAGATTGAAGCTGTCTAACAAAATCTGGGGTGATCACCTGCTTCAGGATCTCGTTACTTATCCCGTCGATTTCAGGCACCTTGCTTGACTTCAATATTTTGCTTGCACTTTCTAGTTCTGCAAGAGTGAAGAGTTCATACTCACCGACTTGACAGGAACTCCAGTCCATCCTAACAATA
The DNA here is from genome assembly GCA_011057455.1 of Ganaspis sp. Gsp50. NCBI lineage: Eukaryota > Metazoa > Arthropoda > Insecta > Hymenoptera > Figitidae > Ganaspis > Ganaspis sp. Gsp50. The sequence goes on from WNHD01000582.1 coordinate 21,371, forward strand.
AGCCATGGTTCCGCAGGAGGAAACAGATCTTTTATTATTTTTTTAACCCAATCGGGATTGTCCAGGCCGGGGGTTTCTTGCCTCGTTACTAATTTCTTAGTAACGATTTTAAATGCCAGACCCCATGCGTATATTTCCTTCTTGTTTTAAAGCATGCTTTTCGCAAGGATGTCAGCTCAGCTGACCATAATCATAGTTATCACCGCTCGCACCGTTTCTTCCATATTGTTCGGCCGTTTGACCCATTCTAACTTTTTAATTAGTTGGGATTCCTCAAGGGCTCGGCCGAACTTCTCCTTGGCGAGTCTCCTAATGTTCCACGAGGTACGCTTTCAACCAGAGGCTTCCTGTCTATTACTTCCTCGTGTGTCTCTTACGGAGACTAAAAACTCGATATACTGGTGGTCGCTTGCAGTATATTCTTTAGAGACCCGCCAGTCGCTAGTGCGGCTAAACAATGGAGATGACACAATCGTTAGATCTATAATGGATCCGATTGTGTTTCTCCTAAAAGTCCACGATTTCCCCCGGTTTACAGTTATTAAATTGTTCCTGGAGACCATATCTCCGATCAGGATTCCTCTTCTATCGAGCCTTGTTTCTTCTCACTCTGGTGACTTAGTATTACAGTCTCCGGTAATGAGAACGTCCAGCATGGACTCTTTAAGGTTCTTTTCGAGTTGATCTATGTCAGTTTTGAAGTCTTTCAGTGGGTCGTTGGGGGAGAAGTAGCAGCTGTACATGCGTATACCCGCAACCTCCACCCAAACAAACCCACTGCTCGTCTCCAGGAACCTGTCAACCCGCAGTTAAGGATTGCACACTTTAATAGCGGCCCTCCTTGATTTATCCTCGTACCAAGAAGTTTGGTCGTTTTGTCTGTCCTGCTCACTGCAGAGCAAGACGTCAACACCTGTCTCCAAGGCAGTTTGCATCAGGAGGACATGTGCCTCCTTACATTTCTGCAGCTTGACCTTCAGGAGCTTTATCTCATTGCCTTTCTCAGTTTGTCAAGTTCAAGCTTGTAAACCGGGCAAAAACTTTTCCTGCTCTCGTGCGTACTATCGGCCTTTCCTAAATTTCACTTAGGGTGCGCGACAATACATTTTTTGGCTGAGTAACCCTCTGCGCCACATCTTCGACAGTTTTTAGATCTATCGGGGCCCTTGCAGGTTAGGGTCACATTCCCGAATGCAAGGCACGTCTGGCGCCTTGCGACTTTCAGATGCTTTCCAATTCGGCCGTTTATCCACCCGATCCGGACTTTGCCTAACTTTAGCAGAAAATCACTCTGTGCTTCCGGTAGACGGATCAATGCCACCTTCGTTCCTCTGAATCGTGGCAAAAGGCGCCACGCCAGGTCCAGCTCGGGTTTCCCTAGCTTGTCCCTTATGACCGACATCACTTCTTCCTCGGTGGACATTTCGTCGCGATTCCGTATTTCGAGAGACCTTTTGTTTACAAGGGCTCCGCCTTGTCTTTCAACGCAGAAGTCAACACACCTGCGAACTTACACTTCCCCTTAACACCTTTTTTAACTACCAGGAGAACCTCCTTCTTTAGGGTTCTCGTAATTTTCAGGTCCTCGGAACCGGAATCTTCCGGTCTCACCGAGGTTTTCATCACTTTCAACTCGGCGTAGTCCTGGGGATTCTTTGCCAAAATCTTGATAGCCTCTGTTGTACTCGGCCTTAAGGGACGCTTTTGTGCCTCTTCGGCCTTTTTCTTTTTGGATGCGGCCTTCTCTTTTCTGGCCTCCTTTTTTTTATTTACGACAACCTGAAAGTTCTCTTCCTTATTTTGCTCGTTACGAGAGCAATCTCAGCGTACGTCTTCTTTTTATCATTAAAAGTCGCGGAACCATCGGCTACCCTGCGCTACGTTCTTTTTTGTGGCTTAGGACTCGCAAAGGAACTTTCCGAGTCGTTCCGCGGGTGCTTTTTCAAATTCCTTGGCCTCTCTGAAACCTTGGGAACCGCCGTTGGAGGACTTTTCGTTGTGATAAACCGGAAATTTTTTCGGATTCTTTCGAATGCGCCCTCCAACTCGCTTAATCCGTTTTTAACACCTGTACTGATGTTCTTTTGTTTAAGAAATGCCGAGCGCATGACCTTTATTGGTTGTGGAATTTTACAGAATTGCTCCGCAATATTTTCCACAAAATGGTCTCCTGCATCCGCGGACACTTTTAGTGCTTCAGTCGACGTACTGGCGCGTGGGTGGTCTTGGTCCCACCCAAAATCCGTGGGGCCTGCATCAACCACCGGGCCTAACACCCGATCGGAATCAACGGGAGGACTATCCTCGTTTGAGGTACCTCCTTGAGGTATAACGTTAAAAAGATCACTCATTTCATGTTTTGATTTGGTTAGTTTATCGGGCAACCACCCCTATCTGGATTTGGTCCGCGTCGGCTATTTCATTTCATTAGTACCACCTACAATGTACAACAATGTACACCTACAATAATTTTCTTGTAATATTGTGTGTAAAAAACTTACTTTTACGCACTAGGGAGCTTAAAAGGTTGAGTTTTTTCCACATAGCGTTACAAAAAATTGTACATGTAACAAGGGCACATCTAGGGACATCTCGAAACGTGTGATTTGTCGCACTCGCTTCGCTCGTGTGACAAAATTCACACGTTTCTCGATCTCCATATAGATGCGCCCTTGTTGCATAAATAACTATTGTTCCTTGTAAACAACGTGACGTGGATACAAGCAGACGAGAGATACTGATATACACGCATGCGTTGAATCATATGGCAGAGACTCAGAAACGCATGCGCGCATATCAGTATCTTTCGTCTGCATGTGTCCACGTCACGTCGTTCACGAGGAAGAAGAATTATTAAAAATCACCGGATTTATAATAAGTGCACTGAATTTCTTTTTGTATTATATCAAAATGGAACTGTTTCAGATTATTTTAGCCTTTGAATCCATAAAATTGGTTCACTGACTCAAAAGCTGCAAACATTATTATTTAAGTCTTCTTTATAAAAATGTTCAAGGAAAGAAAACTCAATTTATTGCTCTCCTTTTAATGAATATTTTTATTAAAATATTAATTAATGTATTTAACGAGACAGAAGATTCTATGATTTTCATCTTTTTTCAGATTTTTAGCACTTTGAAAAGAAATGCATATTTTGATTTATTACTTTAAATTTTTACTACTTTTTAAAACGTATCATTTAATTTGGTTCTTTACACCAATATAATGCGAAAAGCCGAAGAAATTGCTCACAAACAAAAGTGAATAAAATTGTAGAAGAAAAAATTACCACGATTTTTCGGACGTCCTTTAGAACGAACAGTCACATCCCAATTCGACACGTCCTAAAGAACGTACTTTTGGATGTCACTTTTTTCAAGTGGGTTTCTTATTCTAAAAATGTGAAATCTATATTTGTTTTATTCTTATCATTTTATTTGTGTGTTTAATATAACCATATATTTAATTTTGACCAAGTGTATTCAACTTCCGGATCCGGCAATCAACTCCTCGGACATGTGGCAGTTATCGATTTGAATTTTATCCAGGAAAAGAAAGAATACCTCACGAATTTGATCTGTGAGAGACGTAGGATATTTCCGAGACACAATCACTGATTATATCTGCTCCTGATACTGCCAAGTCCACTTTATTTTCGAGTCTTTGGAGAAGCTGGATCCCAGAAATTATACTCGATCAAAGGCGATAAGTATTTTAATTTTAAATTTGAATATTAATTCCAAAGTTATATAATTGTTCAAATATATTTTGAAATTATCATTTATCTACTTGTGTTTTATTTTATTTCCTTGCTTGTTGATTTCTAGGATGATTCAGAATTTTCCGCCATTTTAATGATTTGTGTCTATTCTTTTAATATAATATTTATTATGTGATTGAATATTCTGTACATTTTGCTCAAATGTTTTATTTATTGGTTCGATTTAATTTAACTAATATTGTTTTAATTGTATCTGTATCAAGTTTTGGTTACAGACCTTTAAGAAAATTTATTAAATTACAAACTGCAATGCGAAATCTCTGAATTTAAATGACGTGAAATCAGAAAAATAGGTAAAGAATTTTACGATTCGAACTTGAAATTGTATAAAACGATAAAAACCTTGACAAGTAGTAAATGTGCATGAACCAAATGTCAGCGGTTGTTCTTTTTATAAAATCGATCAACACTTCCGGCTCGGGTGTTTTCAGTGAAAATTTTCAATTTCAATCAGCGCAAACGCAAACTTTTGTGTATTCCAATTTGCCTATATGAGCCTAATTCTTTATTTCTGGTATTTTTTTAATTAATTAAAATAAAATCGGAGAGTTGCATTTTAAAAAACGAAACCAATATGTTAAAGTCGAATCCTCATTCGTGTATTGATGCCAGTACCAGAGCTTTCTATAAGGGTTGTGGACTTTTGATGGATTGCTGAGCGGTAAAACGGCTCAGTGCAGTTTATTTATATATTTTTTCAATGCCCTTTCCAAAGTGTGATACGTTTTTCGCTTCGGGACATTCTCACCCGCGCAAATAACGACCTCTCATAGTATGACGTATAGCGTGCCAACGGAGGGTGGCATACGATGCGTTAATCGCGCTCCGACAATTTCGTTATTTACCCGCTTGTCGTTTTGTCATCTCCCCTAGTATCGACAGAAATGCGATTTCTTCCGCGTTGACGATTGATAAACTGTGCGTAAGTATACTATGTGAGAAACAAATGGTCTACAGGTCAAAGGGCGCAATTTGCCGGAGGATCGAGCACATTCATATACAACAAAAAAACCTACCCATTCTCGGGATCCTCGACATTTGTCACAACGGGACTTCTTTTTCTTATTCGCTAAATTGACATTCGATATTCTTTGACCTCTTTGACACACAATTTTCTGAGAAAAAGCACCATTTCTTTCCAACACTCCAAATCATTTTTAGTACCCGAGGAAAAACTTCTAAATTGCATGAAATAAGAATTTTTGACATTTAATACTTATTCGAACAAAGAAAAGCATTATTTAGACAAACATTTTTGAAACCAAAGCCCACTTACAAGTAAACCTACCCATATGCCACACGCCGATCATCGTGAACCTTACCGAATATCTAAAACATCGAAAAATATTAGACACGTATTTATAATATTTATATATAAATATAATTTATATGTAATGAAACAAAGACATCTTTTTAATAGTTTCTATAGTATATAATCTTTATATTAATACAGATCGATTCGTTTTTTATTAAAGAAAATTTCCCCAAAGGAATTATCATTGAGAAATCACAATCTTAAAAGTTATATCATAAAAATTGAATTTTAAATGTAAAAAATGATTAAAGTGTGACCATATTTTCATAAAATGTTAGTGGAATGTATATTTTACATATAAGTAAATCTATTCCTGTTTTAATGTAACAAATGTTTCCTAGAGGAACTACCATTAGAAAAATACAATTTTAAGAGTCATAAAAAAATTGTATTTTTAATGTCAAAAATAATAAAAAAGTAAAAATTTTCTCTCACATAGATACTGAATAAAGTTTAATTGACTCGTTTCTTAATATAGACATTTTTTTAAAAGGAACTACCCTGTTGAAAAATCCGATGTCGAAAATGACATCGGAAAACGTTGTGTCGTTTTCGAGAAATAAACATGATTAAAAATCACCGAATATAATAAGTGTACTAAAGTTTTTGTTGTACAATATCAAAATGGAGTTGTTTTAGGTTTTTTAGCCTTTGAATCAATAAAATTGGTTCACCGACTCAAAAGCTGCAACTTCATAAAAATGTTCAATGAAAGAAAACTCAACGTTTCGTCTTCTTTTAATGGATTTTTTTAAAAAAAATATTACTTAATGTGTTTAACAGGACAGAAGATACAACGATTTCCATCTTTTTTCAGAATTTTGGCACTTCGTAAACAAGTGAATATTTTGATTTTTTACTTTAGATTTTTTCTACAAATTTTTAGGAAGCTTCATTTAATTTGGTTTTCTACTGTTAGAAATAATATCTGATATAACAGCAGAATCAAAATCAGAATCGATGTTGAAGAATCCGATATCGGAAATGATATCGGATATCACAGTATATGTATAATATGTCGCAATGCTGATACAAACGAAGTGATAGATGAGTCAAAAAAATGTATATTATCGCTGAGACTATTAGCCTCTCGACTGAGCCTACCAATTATTGAATGTCTCGCATAATTGGTTCTAGAAACCCGCACAAAAACAATATAAAATTTCTTGTTGACCTGATTGGGACAGACAAATTTATCGGAGATAATAAAAAAGGGGAATCAACAGTACCGTTCAATAATTTAAACCAGAAAAGCATGTCAGCAAAAAGAAATCTGGATGTTAATTTAGGAATATTTAAAGAGACTCTAAGATTGCTGTAATTTTGAGCAGATTTAATTATCTCGATACGAATCTCAGAAAACTATTCTAGACTCGTTAAATTTTGATAATGTGATGAACATAATAAGGTTGCCAAATAATGGATGCATGCTCTAAAGTATACTTCTTGTAAAGGAGAAGTACAGAATTTTAAGTGTACGTTGATTATGGAAAACCGATGCATTTCGCACAATAAAACCAAGAGCACTAAGAGATCTGCTCACCACAATCCAAAATATGTATATTAAATGTTAAAGTGTTATCAAAAATAAGCCCAAGGTCCCTAACCTGAGTCACCCTTAGAAGTTCATCATTACCAAGCAAATAACTATAAATAAAAGTTTATTGTTTCCTAAAAAACGTTAATACTGAGCATTTTTCCACATTAAACGACATATGATTATTTATCAATAAACCACTGATCCAGTCTATATAATTCATTTTGAAATTCAATGTTATCCTGGTCATTTCTGATGGTTTTATAAATTTTAACATCATCTGCGTACAACAGAAACGAGCTACCAAAAAAACTTTTTTAATATCATTATTGTATACTAGGGGGGCTTCGCCCCCCTGCGCGCTTCGCGCGCCAACCCCCTGTTTTTCAAGATTGTTTCTGTTGTTAGTATCATTGTCTGTCCTTAAATCTTGAAATAGGTATAACGTCGATGGTAATTC